>JAVJIF010023827.1:0-64760 GCA_038442645.1 Agave tequilana
ACCATGTTCATTTTTGTTCAAATATTTTAAAGTGCTCATAGGAGTTTTCTTACTTCCAAAATTTTCCATTTCAAATCGCTTAAGAAGGTCGTTTGTGTATTTGATTTAGTTACTGAATATACCTTCTTTCTAATTTGAAATCTCAGAAAGAAATTAAGTTCATTCAGGTGACTCATTTCAATTTTCAAATTCATTATATGGTCATAGAAAATTCTTGACAAAGATCATCAATTAGTAGAACCAAATATGATATCATCAACGTATATTTGTATATAAATGTATCATAATTTGATCTTTTAATAAATAAAGTAATACAAACCTTACCTATAGTAAAATCTGAACCCAAAAGGAAATTTTTGAGTCTATCTACCAAGCATGGGGTGCTTTTAAGACAATATAAAGTCTTTTTAAGTTTAAAAACATAATCAGGAATTTTTTTCATGCTCAAAATTAGGAGGTTGTTCAACATAAACTTCTTTAATAAAACAATTCAACAATGCACTTTTAATATCCATTTGATACAATTGAAATCCATAAAACATGCAAAAGCAAGTAAAATGCGAATGGATTCTAATCTAGTAACACAAGCATAAGTTTCATTATAATCAATATCTTCTTCTTGATTATAGCCTTTGTGCAAACAATCTAGCCTTATATTAACTTGTTCAGATTCATCCATCTTATTTTTAAATACCCATTTAGTGCTATTAATAGGATGATCATGAGGTCTAGGAACAAGATCTCAAGCATTATTTCTAACAAACTGATTCAATTTTTTTGCATAGCAATAATTCAAAAATCAACCACACATGCTTCTTTAATATATTTTTTTAGTTCAATAGAAATAAAAGCAACATCAGTCATGAAATTCAACTTTGATCTAGTTTGAACAACTTGTAAAATATCACCAATAACTAAATCATGAGAATGATTTCTAACTTTCTACAAAAGCTTTTGGTAATCAGAATGAACCTCAATTTTATTAGGAATATCATCATGAACAACAGATGTATAAACCATATCATTATCAATATCATGAGCATATTTAGAAGAAAATTCATCAAAAATTTAACATGCATCAATTCTTTAATAGAAGTTCTTTTATTATAAATACGATAAGCTTTACTTCGATTAGAATATCCAAAAAAATACCTTCATCAGATCTTGAAACTAATTTATCTAAATCTTTTGTATTTAAAACAAAGCAATTGCAACCAAAAACTTTAAAATATGAAAATTCATAACAAGTTTGTTTGAAAAATGTCTAATAAGAACTCTATTCAAAATATGCAATAGCAATTGATTCAGCCCAAAAGTTCTTTGGTAAGTTACTATAAATAAGCATGTGTTCTACCATACTCTTGCAAAGTTCTATTCTTTTTCTCAACAATACTGTTTTAAGGGGAAGCTTAAGGAAAAGCAAAAATTATGAATGATACCAAGTTAATTACAAAAATTTGCAAAATTCTCATTTTGAAATTCTCCTCTATGATCACTTCTAAAGGTGATAATGGATAGAGAATTTTTATTTTGAATTTTCTCACAAAAATTAAAAAACTCATGAAAAGCATCATTTTAGTATTTAAGAAATATCTCATGTAAATCGTGAAAAATTTGTCTACAATAAACTCTACTTAGACCAAATAAATCTATATAAAACAATTCAATGGTCTACTTGTAGAAATCAATTCTTTGGTTTAAATGATGATTTACTTGTTTTCCAATTGACATGCATCACATAAGTGATTTTTTTTATAAGATCTTTAGAATACCTTTTACCAAATCATGCTTTGAAATTCTTGAAATCATTTTCATGTTAACATGACCAAAATATTTATGCCAAAGCCATGCATAATTATATGATATTACTAAGCAAAAATCATC
This sequence comes from Agave tequilana, assembly GCA_038442645.1. Taxonomy (NCBI): domain Eukaryota; kingdom Viridiplantae; phylum Streptophyta; class Magnoliopsida; order Asparagales; family Asparagaceae; genus Agave; species Agave tequilana. The sequence goes on from JAVJIF010023827.1 coordinate 1,885, forward strand.
AGAAGAAGGCATAAATTCATGTATAGTTCATAAATATTATTTTTACAAATACCTTTAAAAATAATATCAATTATATTTGAATATAAATAAGACATGCATTTTTTCAAAAATAATTTTGTATCCCTTATCACATAATTGACTGATACTCAAAACATTATGTTTTAAATCATTAACTAAAAGAACATTCTAAATAAGAGCTTTATTTGGATTACTAACGATGCCAATTCCAACAATGTAACCTTTAATGTTGTCTCCAAATGTAATAGTTCCTCCATCTTTGGTGATAACATTTGAATTCTTCCATTCATGTGTTTGAAACAATCACTATCTAGTATCCAACTTTTCTTGTAGATACCTGAAAGATATAAACAAATTTCTTTCGTACTCATATCCAGTTGGGTCGAAAAGATTAGCCTTTAGGAACCCAAATCATTTGGAATTTGATTTTCATTTGTTAACATAACATAATTTTTAGAATTACACATCATTTAAATAAGATGAAATATAAGCATCTTATTACGAGAATTCAAATCTTTCAAAATCCAAATATATTTAGATTTGCCAAAATGAGTATTTCTTGAAAGATTTAACATTCTTATTATATGAATAACAAAATTTTTGTTAACATAAGAATCAACCTTTTCTTTTGTTTTACCAAAACCAATACCAAATTTGTTATGGAAACATCATGATAAGATAGAATATTGTTTAGGCTCTTTTTTTCTTTATTGAATTTTGTTACATTTTTTTTAAAATTTCTGCATATTTGCCTTTGAAAGAAGTTATATCTATTTCCAAATTCAAAATTCTAGAATTTAGAGAAAATATTTCTGTTTTAAGAGAAGAATTTTCTACATACAATTTCTCATTCTCTCTTTTCAAAATCTTATTTTGTGCTTTCTCTTTCTTGTATTCAATAAACAATTCATTAAAGGCATCCAATAATTCATCATTAATATCATGTACCTCATCTTCTTGTGCCATTAAACACATATTTGCCAATTCGGTGGCATCTTCCTCGTCTGAAGATGATGAATCACTATCATCTCATGTAACCTGAAAAGCTTTCTTCTTCTTGAACTGGTTAACATTGACTTTTGGCTTTAGCAGTGGACAATGCTTCTTTATTTGTCCTAGTTTATTACATTTATAACACATAGGATTACTGTTAGTTTATTTTTCTTGAACTTTAAGAACTTTCTGAATTTCCTTGTAATCATTGCAATATCTTCTTCATCGTCTAAATCTTTTGTATGTGATGATATTTTGAAGGCAAGTACTTTATTTTTTGGTTGTTCATCTTTTTCCTCTTGAAGTTGTACTTCGTATGCCATTAAATTTCCAACGAAGTTCTCCAAAGTAAGTGTTGAAAGATCATTTGCTTCTTCTATTGCGGTAGTTTTCTCTTCCCATTCTGGTGTGAGTGCATGTAATACTTTACTCAGCGTCTCTACTTGAGTGTATTGTTTACCAAGTGCCACTAGAAAGTTAGAGATGTCAGTAAATTTTGTGATCATTTGTGCGTTTGTCTCATCTCCTTTTTGAAAAAATTCAAACCTATGCAAAACACCAGACATTTTAGTTTCCTTAACCTTATTTGTGGCTTCATGTAATACCTGTAATGTATGCCAAATTTGATGGGCAGATGTAGACATTGACAGACGGTTGAATTCGTTCTTGTCCACTGCATAGAATAGAGCATTCATCGCTTTTGCATTCAGGTTTGCCATTTTCTTTTAATATTCAGTCCATTGATCAAACGAAGTGATTAGCTCCTCATGTGTTGTTTCAACGATGTTCCATAATTCGTACTTGATGGATTGCCATTAGATCCTCATTCTACACTTCTAGTAGTTGTAATTTGAACCTTCAAATAGAGGTGACCCCCGCGTGGAGTGTCCATAAACTGTGCAAATGAAAAGTCTGTTACCATTTCTTAACCCGGTTCTAATACCAAATATAGGATCTGTATATGCAATACTAACACTAGAAGGGGTGAATAGCATTTGAAAACTTAATCAAGAAATATAAGTAACTTGAAAAAATAAATCACAACACAGTAAAAAAATGACAAACTAGTCACAAATCACAAAGCAATCTCAAACAAAAGTTTTATCCTGGTTTGGTCTCCAAACCTACATCCAATCCCCAAGCAATACCGCTTGAGATTTTCCACTATACTCTGATCTTAAAAAACAACAAGATCACACATGTACAATCAATTGACAAGTCCTATGCCAATCTATACATAAACTCCCAAAACCAAAGAGTTTCTCCATCCTTTGAAATCAAGTACACTTTGAACCTGTATGCCTTGATGTGAATGTGAACGTGAATCTAAGGTTGCTTACAGGTCTACTCTCAGGCTTTCTTCACAAGTTTTGAATTGGGTGAATAGATGAAGCAAGGGGAAGAGTTTTGTTCTTGACAGAAGTTCTGAAATTTTGAAGTCAAGAAAAAAACAAATGGAAAGTTGTAAAAAAGTGAGAGGGAGAACCTCTATTTATAGCTTGAAGATACTGACTGTTGGACAGTTATTTGGTTTGAATTTGAATGAAAAATAGTTGTTAAAAATGCTAAAAATGTTCAGATATTCAAAAAACACAAAATTGTCTAACAACATAAAACTGACAAGTCGACTAATTGACCAAGGTAGTCAACTAATTAGAGTAGGATAGAGATCATGACTCGACTAATAAAGGCCATTAGTCAACTGGTCAAAGTCACAGATTGAAACAAAGTTTCTGTTGAACACTTAAGTCGACTAGACTATGCTATGAGTCGACTAGGCAATGTCAATTTGAATCCTAAGTTTCTGTAAAAAAGACAGTAGTCAACTAGATAAGCTTATAAGTCAACTAGACTAAGATTTTAAGCTACTGCGAACTTTCTGTTGGGGACCATTAGTCGACTAATATGAGACATAAGTTGACTACACTGATGAATGTATCAGCGTATCAGAAGATTAGTCGACTTGAAAAATGGATAAGTCGACTAATGTGTGTTGTATGTATATCAAGGCTTTAACAAATTATCTAAAAATAAAAGAAAATTACAAGAAATATGCATTTGTCTTCTCAAGTCCCTTGCCTTCCTTTATCTCCAAGTATAAGCCTCATTTCTAAGTTGTCCATGAGTTACTGCATAGACACATTAGAGCATAACTACATACAAGTATATATATATATATATATATATATATATATAATATATATATATAATTATATAGTATATATATATATATATATATATATATATATATATATATATGTTTGTTATCATCAAAACACAATCTAGGTCAAGAATTCATGATCCAACACCCGGATGATTATAGCCTTGGCTGGATATGTGTCAGTAATTGTTAAGGCAGCCACATGTAAGGCACCGACTAAAGTTCGTTGCAACTTGTGTTTCCCTTGAAATCATCCATTTTAAACACCCCAAACCACAAGACTGCCTCATTATGAGCAACAGGGAAACGAAAAGGATAATAGTCCACTTGCAACTTGCTTCCTCAATTTCCCATTTCTTTCATTGTGGTTTCTGACGTGAAACGTGTATATGTGTGAAAGCAGTAGATAAAATAACTCAATTAAATATTTCACCAACAAGAACAATCATTGGTAAAAAGCTTAATTGTTAAATTAGCTATGTTTCTTTAACATGCATATATTACATCAGTTCAAATATCAAAGTACTAATTAAATGTTATTATGATGTATGTAACAAATTTTACTATCAATAAAGAAGTCGAACAACTATAAAGGAGAAGTAGATTCACACACTCGCATTTTAAAGTGGACAGTTGATCAAAATTAATAATAGATTGAGATGTATATCCAACTTGTAAATAATTAGTAGTAGACTGAAATTATACCTTTGAAAACTCTATAAATTATACCTGAATTTGTTCTTAATTACTGTAAACGAACTCAATGCTTCAAACGGGTGTGTGTGATTTGGACTCCGAATGAGTATATGATCCGAACACATCAGTTTGCCAGTGACTGAATTCTGCTTGCACGAATCTATTTCTGCCTGATTTTGGTAGCGTACGAAAGGCCTGGATGACCTCGACTTCAACGGCGAGGAAGAGGAGAATAATGGGTGACAAGGTCGACTGAAGACGTGGAGAGAGAGGGATTTGGTAGCACTTTTAGAGAGAAGAAATTTATTATGGAGAGATTAAGAGAAGGAAAATAGAATTATAGTAACTGATAAATCAATTAGAGCATATCACCACTAATTGAGATCTAATAGGACATCTTACCACTGCTAGAAAGAGGATTCATGATCCATAACAAACTCATAAAGAGAAAACAAATTTTCATTGTTCATTGAAAAAGTGAATACAAAGAGGCTTTTATATAGACTACAAAATTATACTCTCCTACTCTTTTTGGATTACATAATCAATTTTTTTAAAAATCAAAAGTCTAAAAGAATAAAAAATACATAAAAAGAAAACCTACATGAAAAGGAAACCAGAAATCCTACTGCAATTCTGATTTCTAAAAATCAAAAATTAAGAAATATAAAACTAGTAATCATAATACTATTAGAACTACTATATCCATGTCAAGTTGGCGCGTCTTCTCCAACGATGATAGATGCACCATCCATTGTCCGCATCAATTTCATCTCTATGAATAAAATAATGGTTGTACTAGATTGATCAAATATCTGATGATTCAATTTGCTTCTTTTACTGCTCGATTTGCAATCTTTGCTTCAATTTACTTTGTGGAGCTGATGACTGATGGGGACATTTCTGCTTGATTAGCAGTGTCACTGCAGTTTTTCTGATTATATAGAAAACTTGTACTGTCATGTTATTTGTTTTTTCAGTTATCATAAAATTTGTTTGTGAATGTTGACTGCTTGATCTTTTGACTGTTCTAACTTCTGTTTTAATTTTTTTGATTGTTTTTTGCCAGTTTTTATTATGTACACCTTATTTAAATCTAAGCAATAACTATATATGAGCAATTAAGTCTTGATGCCATGCGAGTGATAGCATGTCTGGACAGTAAATTGTTAAATTTATGAGAAAACAAATTTTCTCATGTACTCTGCTTTCATTACCCTTTTCTATCACTGGAATCTTTTTCAATATTTTGTTTTGTTGTTTTTTCTTTATTATTTCGTACACGCATCGTGTGCGCACTCAATTGATTTTTTTTGATACCTAGAAGTTTTAGTTAACTAAGATTCATCGTCCTTCGTTAATTTTAACTACTATTTGATGGGCAGTAGGTTGAATGTGTAGAAAAAAATGTATAATGTGGAAATGTGTTCAGATCTCCTATTTTGTTTCCAATGTGGTAACAGAGGCTCTGCGAAATGATTTATCCTCGAACCTCTGAGTAGTGAGTGCTCAAAGTGCAAGCAATCGTCTGGAAAGAGAGAGTGAAGGATAAGAGGAAAAGAGTTGCTCGGTATTATAATGGTTACCGTTGTTGAGACTCTTAACTCTTGATTTCCTATTAGATCCATTGAATATGATGTAACATCAAGATGATTTCATCAAAACATTAGAGCAGTGTCAACTCTATGTTTGCATTTACCTCTCATAGTGCAACGATGATTATGAAGTTAACTGTGGACGTGGTTCATATACATTAGAATGCACAAACAGAATTACCATATAATTGGTACACTACGCGAAAGAGTGTCATCTAGATATGCACACTATATATAGAGAGAGAGACTTGTGTCATTCTAGAAGGAGACCAAATTCTTCTTACTCAAATTCAACCCTACGACATCCGAATGCAAGATCCATTCTGTTGAAGTTGATCTATAGCATTTCAAGTAATTAAAAAAAAATCATTTATTTTGAATACTTTTTCCCATCCATCAAGTAGGCGCAAAATGGACGGCCGGAAAAGCATATTGCTTAGATGTATGAATTTAGACATGCAAATTCTCGATCTGACTATTTCATCATGATCTAACATTTAAAACCCTCACACACTAATTTTGTTAGATTTCAAATATTCTACATTGTTAAACTAAACCAACTCACTATTTCGGCCGTCCATTTGCGCCTACTTGATGAATGGGTAAAAAGTATTCAAATACATGATTTTTAGTTTTTAGTTACTTGAAATAATGTAGATCAACTTCAATGGAGTTGATCTTGCATTCGGATGTCGTAGGGTTGTATTTGAGTGAGAAGGATTCAGCCTCGAATACTTCCGGAATAATACAAGTCTATCTATATATCTATTTATCTAACTATATGTGTGTGTGATACAGAAAATGAAATTGAAAATCACCTGAATTCGATCAATGTGGACCGAGAATGTAATCATTGTGATGATATAGACAGGGTATTGTTGTTGTCGTAAAAGACATGCTTGACTCTGAAACTTGGAGGTTGATATATATTTGTGATCCTTCTTGGTTGTGACTAATATGGTGATATTTTGTAGTCTGTGCTGCTTCTTACTGATTCTGTTACTCTTTGATGTCACATGCCATTTTTTAGTGTGCTTTCTCATTTCCTCCTTGCCTCTGTGTTCAATCCATTTAAGTTCGATGTCTATTCGAGCTTTTATATCCTTAGGATTTGATGGGTCTGATAATAGAAGGCCGGACACTAGAAAATTAACGTAGCCCAATTATCCTACAGGTCCATGACATAATTGGGTTGCATTCGTGAGTTGGGCTGCTCAAATTCCTACTAGAAGTAATATGTAAGGAACAGTGCATTTACCTTCAGTGTAATGGGCCCAGGCGGAACTTCACCCCAACTGGCTCCATCTTTCTAGACCATGGGTTTATTGTAAAATAAATAAAAATGGAAAAAAAAAATTAAATAGAAAACAACGTGATATTCAAAAAAAATAAATATAGTCAAAATAAAGTTATCAAAGTCACAAAGGTTTTTTTTTTTATTTTATGTATCATATTTATTTACTTCCGCACTAGGGTTTTAGCACTGATGAGAAATTTTTTTGGTGTCCCTTTTTTATTTAAATGGCCACTTAGTAGCAAGCATTATTGTAAAACAAAGGACCCGACATTCACATTGTAGATCAATAGACAAAATGGCAATTTGATTAGTCTTTGAAGAGGTTGTTTTTATGTTATTGGTAAGGATCTTGTTCCATATGTTATGTTTGGTAGATGCAATGTGAAAAAACCTTGTATTTTAATTTCCTCTCGAAGCAGCTGAGTTTTGGCCTTTTAACGCCAGAAAGACTTTCGCCACAAGACATTCTTCAAGTTTCTTAGAGACGTCCTCCTTCTGGATTAAGGGTTGTGAAGGCCCTGCTGAATTTGTAAGCTCATCTCTCATATCTCTAATTTGGGTGGCTAGCTTCCCCAAGTGTTCTCGGTGCCAAGTATTGATTTCTATCTTGAAATCAGCAACCTAGTTCAGGAACTCCTGGACCTCCACAGTCGGACCACACCTTCGAAAAGGCGTCTTTATATTGTGGCTTAGTCACCCACATAGTTTCAACCGTGAATGTAATGTGTCGCCTCCTTAGAGGTTGTTGCAACTTCACCATGATGGGGTAGTGATCACTTCCCATCACAGATAGGTGGTGGATTGATGCGTCTCTGAACACCACCACCCACTAAGGGTATCCATATACTTTATCCAACCTCTCTGTGAGCAGATGAAAATTGTTTATTGGACCATGTGAATACCAGACTATGAAAACTCAGATCAAGCAAAATATAGGTACTTCAAAAAAATTTCAAAATATTTTCTTATTCCAAGTAACAGCTTCACCACTATATTTTTCAGACTAAGAAAACATAGAATTCAAATCACCAAAGATTATGAATAGGGGGAGATAAGTTAGGAACAATACTGGTAAATCATTCCCGAAACTCTCTGTCTACTTTGAAGAGCAGGCTCTCTATAGACAGACAATATTCTATAACGATAGTCCAATAACAATTTGGATTTCTGCCACAATAAAGTTCAAGTGATGTGGAGATTGTAGATATTGTCCGAGAAGAGCCATAATCCACCTGATAGGCCAGTCGATGGAACAATATGATTAACAATATTAAGCTCATTGACAGTATTGGTGGACTGATCAAAATGGAGTGTGTTTGAAGATATGCCTTTGAGTCCACCAATACTATCAGAGAGCTCAATGTTGTTAATCATCATATTGTTCCGTCAACTTACCTATTAGACGATTATGGCTCTTATAGGACATCTACAATCTCCACATCACCTAATTTATCGTAGCAGAAATCCAAATTGTTATTGGACTATCGACATGGAATCTTGTGTGTCTATAGAGAGCCTGCCCGTCAAAAGAGATGAGAGTTTTGGGAATGATTTATATTGTTCCTAATATCTCTCTCCTTATTTTATGCTTTGGTGATTTTAATGCTCTCTTACCACTCTGAAAAATATACCAATAAACCTGTTACTTGGAATAAAACAGAATATTTTGTCAATTTTAAGTACATGTTGCTTGCTTGATCTTGGTTTTCATTGTGCAGTATTCACTGTTGGCACAAGGTTGCAATCACTGGTTTCTTGTTTTGATGATAACAAAACCTATGTAGTTATTTAGTACTAATTGTGTTCAAGTGATTAAGTATTCGTCAGATCAAGAAGATTCAAAGTGCTTCTTCCTCAAAAGGAAGATTTGAAGTCTCAAGCTCACTCAAGGATGGGATTCAAGGTAGGACAATCAAGACTCACCTTTTGGAGAAGCCCACTAGAATATGACTTGAAAACATAGCACCTATGTAAGAAAATAGTATGTTAAAGTATAGTATGTAAATTTGATGCTCAAGAAGTCCCACACATACCAAAATTCAAAATACGAATTCTAATATCTAGTTTTTCTCATTTTGATATTTTACAAGGTTTAATGTTTGATACATGTCCCATGAATTTTCAAAATTATATATCCTATTTCTATCATGTATCATGAAGCATCTGAATTATAAATTATTTTTATAACTCGTATAAAACATTTTAAAATTAGTTCATATTCATTTTCTAGTCCAAAATAGCTTTTCAGGCTTGGTCGACCAACCCACGGGGTCACTTTGACCTCAATCTGTGCACGTCGTGCGCGTTTGTCGGGCGAACGGCGATCGACCAACAAACCTAGCTTTCGACTGAGCGGTCGACCGACTGGCACTAGCTGGTCTCAGTTGAGATCGGTCTACCGCCCGTCGGTCGACGCCAACAGTAAGTTCAAAATATTGAACTACCGATCGACCGGGCAGTCGACCGATGTTCTAGCACAATTACAGTAACGGGTAGTTTTTAAAATTCTGTTTCTTTGACCTTTTCCCCAACGGGTATTTTTGCCCTTTTTGAGTCTAATCTCTCTTAATGACCTGATAGGCTCTCCTAGCTATGTTTTATCATTTACCTATATATAGGGTTCATTTTTAGAGGATTAAGTACAAAGAAAGAACAATTAGTTTTTGAAAAATCAAGTTTTTTCAAGAGAAAAGATTTCAAGTTTTCTTACTTCAAGTGCTTCAATTTCAAAACCAATTTCTGCAAGTTTCAGCTCTTAAATTGAATCATTTCAACTGATTTTCTCTTTCACAAACTTCTTAAGTTTCATCTCACATCAAATACTATAGGAAGTTGTAAAAAGGATTGTTTGTGATCTTTGTGGTCACCAAGAGCTTGTAATACCTTATTGGTTTTGTGCTACCTCTTGCGTAGAGGATTGAGAGTTGGAGTTGTATACTCCGATCTTGAGTAGACCTTATAGTTCCTTTGTGGAGGCTCCTTTGTGGAAAGATCCTTAGTGGATAGTGAAATTCTTCACGCGGTGAAGACGGGGACGTAGAGCTTGGTGCTCGAACCTTTAAACAAATCTCTTGTGTTTGCGATTGTTTTCTCTCTTACTCTTACTCTATTTCAATTGCTTGCACTTGTGTTTTTTTGCTTTTATTTCACTTGCTAATCATATCTAGCATCATTCATTCCTGTGGTTTTCACTCTCTAAATCGATAAGGCATTTGAGTACCTCAACTTATTGTCTAGAGGAATATAAAAGAGAAGTTCTAAAGCCTTCATAAGGAATTCGACTTCACTTCTTGATTTGAGTTGACCGTTACATCTTTCATATTATCAATTGTTGCATTTCCGCATTTTGACCTTAAGATTAGCATTACACCTATTCACCCCCCTCTAAGTGTGCTTTCAATTGGTATTAGAGCCTTGTACTCTAGTTTTTGTTTCACCACTTTAGAGAGATCCACTAGCTGATCACTTATTTGTTCACTACACTGGTTTACATGGCCGAATGAATCAAGACTCCACCCAAGTTTGATGGCCTTTTAAGATGACTGTTTTCCTGCAATCCTTAGGAAGTCAGTTTGCAAAGGCAGTATCGTGTACTGATACAGTGATACGTACATCAATGATCAGGGGGGTTACATTTCTCCCCACCTTACAAACCAGGAAGGTCAAATCAACTTTGTATACCGTATCGAGTACTGATACTGTGTTACGTACATCAAGGATCAGGGGGCTACATTTCTCCCCACCTTACAAAAAATTTCGTCCTTGAAATTTCAGTTCAGGCGGGAGAACAATATTTACAATCCTAGAGCCTGAATGTTACGGGCCTACGATGCTTCCCCTGCGCCACTCTGATATCGATAGTAAAAGCGGGGTGGAGAATTGGTGTCGTTAACTAAAGATAAAGGATTGAAAGTGATAGGATGAAGAGAAAGCGAAAGGGAATCGGATTATTCTGGTTAACATCAGAAATTAAGGAATAGAAAAAAGTCGAGTGAATTGTCAACAAAATGGTATTCTTATACTCGTCGCTGGAATTCTCAAATTCAGATACAGATGAGTTTTAATCTGAATCTGATTGTATTGTTCGTAAAAGCCCAAGCATTAACCCACGTGGTTACCCACATCATGTGTGAACCTAGGCTCTTATACCACTCTGTAACGCCCCGATCTCACGGATACGGAGACGCTACGGCGACGTACATACGCAAGGCGAAAATACTCTCACGTACGTACGCTAAGTCTCAGTACAGGGAATAAATATAATATACACAATAATTCCAGCGTTAAATAAGTACAAGGATACCTGCAAAAGGGGCCAGTGATCATAATGGATATGAAAACAGGAATAAATAAGAAAACAGCAACAAATAAAAAAAGTACCTATGAATTGAAAAGGGTGACAGTCAATCTTGGGAAATATCTGGTACAGCGATATCCCGGATCTCCAACATGGGCACGCAAACCCAGATTCGTCAAAAAGCGACCTAGTGAGTGGTAAAATGAAGGAAGCAATAATATATATAGCATAGTAATATAATCACGATAATATCTAATAATATTTAATTACCGGTGATACAATATCACGATAATAATATCTAATAATATATACATGCATCATATTTTAATAGTATCAATATATTTTAATAGTATCAATACCTAGCACGTTCTGACAATGTCATTACCACAATAGTATCCAATTTTATGTCATTATTATCAGATTATATGTCCGAACTGTGCTATCAAAATAATAGGTAAGTCATCATGAGGATTTCTGTTACTACCAGGCTACCAGCAATAAAGTTAAACCATTTTGTATTATTCTTTATATGTGTATTACAATACCGTATTAGGTGTTCATGATTACATCAGTGTATGAATCATATGTAGTAAGTTTTATTTACTTTATCGTTCTTGTTTAATCTAATAATAACAGTAGTATAATGGTGTTGTGATGAATATGAACATAGGGATATGAAGTATGCAGAATAACCATAGTACAGTGATGTGATTATACAGTAACAATGTCAATAGAGTTGCATGAAAAAAATACATGAAATGCAGAGTATGTATACATGATTAGTGTGTCACCACACAGAGTGTAACAAATATCAGGAAGTGTAACAGGTATACAGGTGACATGACAGTGGAATAAATATCAAAAATAATAAGTACAACAAAACAGTATTATACATGTATCGGATAAGTCATGTTATTTATACAATAATAACAATCAGTATCGCCTGGTATTTTAATCAATCTCTTCTAGTGTCCCATAACACTGGCAATTCATATCAGAGTCTGCACTCCGGCTGAACCCATCTGAACATGACATACGGGTATCATGATCCGAATGAGAGTGTGACCAAATAACAAACGTTCCCGATGTCACTACTGTTCATATCGTTTTATTATGTTAATTGGAAACCCAATAGTCAAGGAGTTTTAATCAGGTGGGTGTATCCCGTGCATTGATCACGGCCCTAAACGACCCCTGACATACTGAGGCCAGGGCCCTCCGCTAAGAGGGGGACAGGAAACAGGAAGCTCAATGAGTTATAACAGACGGTAACTAGCACTATCACGTCCCCTGCAGTGGGACTAACAATGGATCCAGACATTCACCCAACAAGATCTAGTCAACCGTCAAGTCTCCCGCAACCCATGTTGTATTTATTAGATTTAGTCTACACAATATATCAGGAACAAGAACAGTGTTTGATACATATAAAAAGATCACAGGACATGAGCTTTGTTGAAGCATGAAACAAGATAACGGGAAACAGGAATGTGAGATTCTAGAGGTGGCCCCCGTGGCTTGGATCCACGTGGTACTTAGTTTTACACATCGCATATCAACAGCTCACATGTCCAGTAACGAGAATATCAATATCAGTAACGGGATGCATTCATGCCTAGTAACAATATATATCAATATCAGTAACGGGAAACAGTCGTGTAACATGAATACAGGAATACCCATGTAATAATAACCCATGTAACAGGAAAGTCATATCAATAATAACGATACAGGAAAGAGGCATGTCATATACTTAGATATGTCTGCGTAATAGTGATCTAAGACTGGGTACAGAGTATCGTGTAACGGAATCCAGTGTGATAACGTATCCGTGTATCAGGGGTACATGAATATGAAATAATAGACATCCAGTGTAACAATATATATGTAGCGGTGATACAAGTACATAGAATAACAATGTCTAGTGTAATAAGTGTATACACGAAGCATAATGTGTAGCGTACTAGAGTGTCTAGTGTTTTAGATGATACATGTACGAAGTATAACAATGTCCGTGTACCGGTGATCCTAGTACATAAAATACTAGTGATCTGGTATAGTAAAATATTCGTGTAACGGTGCTCGCGTCATGGTGACATGAACTTGGGTCAGCTTATTATTATTTTGTTATAATGATTTTAATATTATGAACATGATCGATATTATACAATTGCTTATGCTACCGTATTTAACTATAAATCTGGGTTTCCTTTATCAACGTCTTTTAATTACTCAATATAAATTTACAAATAATAAATCAAGAAAAAGTATAATTTATTATAAAGCGTGTTTAAAGAGCAGTCAGGTATATTCTAATTACAGTGTTTTAACAACAATTATAATTTATTAAATAATAATAATGAGGATTTACTGCTAATCTTGTTTAATTTAAATAAAGCAACTAATTTCACTCAACATGATAAAAAATACAATTTATAAAATTAAAAACACTCAGTTAGTTATTACAGGGACGCAGCTCTTCGTCCCACGATCGCAACGACACCAAAATCATCCAAATCGGGCTCCGGATGCTCAAGATATAACCTGAATACTAAAATCATAAGAAAAAGGGTTAAATTGTAATTTAAATAATCTAAAATGAAATAGTTTATTTAAACAGGGGTTTTTATGTAAACTGTACCTTATTGGGTTTTATTGGGTCGGGTTTCGATCCACAAATCATACTCAATTAACTTAATTGTACATGGGCAGAGAACGAGAGGAGAGAGAGAGAATGAGAGAGAGAAGCACAGGAAGGAGAGAAGAAGAGGAAGAGGAGGAAAAGGAAGGAAGAAGTGGCGCCCGCCCAGTGGCGCGCTGGCCTGTCGGCGACAAGGCCGCTGGAGGGTCTGGCCTCCCTGGGCTGAGAACAGAAAAAAAGTGAGGGAGAGAGACAGTGAGAAAGAGAAAGGGAAGAGAGAGTTAAGGTTGAGAGAGTTGAAGAGAGAGTAAAAGAGAGCGAATTAGGGGGGGAGAGAGTTAAGAGAGAGCATGGCGGTGGGAAGAAGTCGGTGAAAAAAGAAAGATCCAGAGAAGGAAAGAAGGGGAAAGAAAAAGAAAGAAGGATTAAATTAATATTTAATTAATTCGGCTAGTTCCAAATGGTTCCCAAAAAATTCTATAAAATAGAGAATATTACGCGGAGAAAAATGTGAAGTCAGTTTTAGGAAATTTTATCTGATTTGCAAATTAAAAATTCTGAAATGCATCGTCGATACTGGGAAACACCAGTTTGGCCGAATTTTTGATAAATGCAAAAAAATCCCCAAAAATGCCTGAAAAGAGAAAATATGATTTTAAAGAATAATTTGAAAGCAGATTCTAGAAATTCAACTCCTTTTGTGAATTAAAAATCGTAGAGCTGATTATCGGTATTGATCAACACCGACTTCGGAGATTTTCTAAATAATCCAGAAAATTTTCATAAAAATTCTGAAAAATTTAAAATATTGGAAGATAATATCTGAAACTTAAACAGGCTCAATCTAACTACTAGAAAGGTCAAATCAACTTTGTACGTCGTATCGAGTATTCATACTGTGATACGTACATCAAGGAACAGGGGGTTATAATATATACAATGTACAACTAATTAAACATAAAGAAATGCATAGAGAATTTAAATCAATACCTTCTTCTCTGCTTTAAGCCAATTTTGTGAACATATCAATACTTCTGCCGTATTCGTTATCATTCGGCTTCTATAGACCTTAGGTGCTAAATGTCGATTCGGATGTCACGATTGATGTCAAAATACTCAAAATATCTCGTACTACTCTTGCAATAATCGGATACTTTCCACTATTATTTTTTCACCAAACCAAAATATCAAAATCTATTACTTCATTCCATTGAATAATAGACTCTTTCATGTAACTATCAAGCTTTGTCTTTGTCAGCTCATTCTCAATTGTTTGAACAAATTGTACAAACCTACTTTTTCTCTTCTCACCAACCCTTGCCCTCCTTGTGGATGAGAAATTGAAGTATTCGCATGCCTGTTAGATTGATCTTTCGATACATATTCTTCGTAGAGCCTCTTTATCAAACTTAAGATATTATTTGCATGCACCCCACCATTATCATCATATATCAATCAAACAAATAAGTAATTGCAAGCATAATGTATCTAGCCACCGCAAAAGTTTTATTAGACATATCCCAATACTTATCAAACTTCCTCTTCATTTCAAAAGACATAGCCACAATGGTATCATCACTACTCTTTTGTCGTTCAATCAAAAGCAATTGAATTTCACACAAACTCTTCAAACAAAAGATTGTATGTGGGATATTTAGTGCCGGAGAGGAGTTTAGTTGCTTCATGAAAATGCTTCAAATATTTGCTTAGAGTTTCAATATGATTCCACTCTTGATCCGATGGACAATGAACATATTTGTCATCTCTAAGTGTAAATCTACTCAAAGCAATTTTGTACTTCAAACATTATCCAACATAATAAAATTAGAATTTCACCTAGTGCAACAATCAGGAGAAAGATGCTTTTGATTTTTCAAATTAACGTGGTTAGCAACATGACAAAACTTTTCGCTCATTTATGGTGACATTGTCAAATACTTAACACTAAGCCTCACCTTTTCAATTGCTTTAGTGATAGTTTTTAAACCACTTTGAAAATAAGATTGATAATATAAGCCCCACACCTCACATGAAAGAAAACACTATTACAATGCAGAAAGTTTTTAAGACAGTCTCTTCCCAACCTTAATGCAACATCATTAGGCTTATTATTATCAACAATGACAGTTAACATTTTATCATGAAGACTCCATTCAAGCAAACGGTCCATAAACACATTACATGTGTCAATACTGATAAATTATGAACATTTATAAATCCAATTAATCTTTGTTGCAAACTCCATGATTCATCAGCAAAATAACTAGTAATACACAAATAAGACTTGTTTTGTGAAAAACTTGTCTATTTATCTCTTGTGAAACACACATTAATGGAGGAATTAGCAAACAAGTCACACAAATTCTTCTTGTATTCATAAATAAACTTTCATGCACATTTTGGTGATCGTTGTACAACATGGAATATGATGTGCTGGTATAGCACCCCGTTCCTAGGATAAGTAGCCAGATACGTGTCCTAATTTTTTTGATCGTATTGTTTCAATTTTCTTTCAGTATTTGTTTTTAAGTTGTGATTGCTTATGTTATTTGGTATCGGATCTAAATTCTCAGTCCTGAAGTCAGCCCTGACCTGGACCAGGAACCCGATACCGACATACCGCCCGATTTGACCTTTCTGGTAGTCTGATTTGATCGATTTCAGTTTCAGACACAATTTTCTAATATTTTAGATTTTCATAATTTTTTGAAATTTTTCAGAATTATTTCGTAAAATCTTCAAAACCGGTGTCGATCGACATCGCTGACCGATTCCTGAATTTTTAGTTTTCAAATGGAATTGAATTTTCAGAAATGGCTTTCACGTTATTTCTTAAAATTTCATTTTCTATCTAAATACATTTTTTAAGATTTTTCTAAATTTATCAAAATTTGACCGATTTTGGTGTCCACCGGTACCGCCAGAAGATTCTAGGATTTTTAATTGAAAATTAGATTAAATTTCTCGAATCCGATTTCACCAGGCATCTTAAAATAATATTTTCTATTTTTTGAGAATTTTTTCAGAGCGATTCTAAAACAATCAATTTTTACCCTATTTAAATAAAATATTATTTTTCGTTCTTTTCTTTCTTGCTTTTTCCTTCTCCACTCTACTTTTTAGTCCCAGGTTATCCTATTAATTTAAATATTTAATAATATATTTATTTATTAATTTTTCATATTTTTTCTATTTTCTTTTTCCCTTTCTTTTCTCTCTCTCTTTCCTTCTCCCTGTCCCCTGCAACCCGACCCATGCCCTGCACCTGCACTTGCACCAGCAGCAGCAGCCCCATCACCTGCAACACTCATTTCTCCCATCCCCTCTCCCATACTCTCATTCTCCTCCACTTTTTAATTCCCTTCTTTCTTCCTTTCTTTCTATTCTTCCCCAACTTCATTTTTCTCACCAACACATTCACCCACTCCATGACCGCCGCCTCCACCACCTAGGTCGCAACCGCTGCCGCCCTAGCTGTCGCCGCCGCCGCACCCCCAACTCCCTTCCCCACTTCCACCATCCCTAATTTCCCTCCTTTCATCCAATTTCAATATAACCTAACACTTCATCTTCGTCTTGTTCTACAAAATCCACCACCAATTCCACCCAAATCCTCCACTCCAACCCCCCCACCACCATCTCCTCCTCCTCCAACTCCCCACAAACACCAACAACCACCACAACCACCAACAACCACCACCACCACCAACAAACAACACACACTACACCATATGTCTAACTCTACTCCCCTCCCCTGGGCCCTTCCTCGGCGCCGCCGGCGGCCGGCCAAGTCCCCCACTCCCCCTTCCTTTCTTCTTTCCTTCTTTCTTTCTTCTTTTGTTTCTTTCCTTTTTCTTCTTCCATATTTATCCCCTCCTTAACCCCTAATTACATCTCCATATTTTCCAATATACCCCTCTTCTCTATTTCCTTTTTTTCCCTCTTTTAAACAATTCCAACAAATACTCTCTTTCTCTCTCTCCCTTATTTTCCCTAATACATATTTATTTATATAATTATATTATATGTATTTATATTATATGGATTTGTAGCATGCTCGCACGTGTTAGCGGACTTTCTGAATTTTTCTCGAATTTCGTTCCGGTGCTAGGCAAGTACATTTCTTGTGTCGTTTCATGCTTTATTACCATCATTACATGCCTAATAATTATTATCTTGCTTTTTAATACATGTATCTCATTATGCGAGTTAATATATGATATACGAGTACTTTTCTTTTATTGCTTCATGCCTAATAATTGCTATTGTGGCTTTTAGTACATGATACGTCACTATATGAGTTAATATATGACACTGATTATCTGACACCGGCACTTGATATGTTATACTTGATACTTGACACTTGATATCTGACACCGGCACTTGATATGTTATACTTGATACCTGACACTTGATGTCTGACACTGGCACTTGACATGTTATACTTGACACTTGATGTGACATGTTATACCTGACACTTGATATCTGACACCGGCACTGATATGTTATACTTGACACCTGATCTCTGGCAATTGATATCTAACACCGGCACTCATATGTTTTTGATACTTGACACCTGACACTTGATATTTGACACCAGTACTTGACATGTTATCACTTAACACCTGATACCTGACACCTGATATATGACACCTGACAATTGACATGCAATCACTTGATATACTTGACATATGCTATCACCTGGTACTGACACATTCGACTTGAATTGTGACACCCGACTGGATACTATTATACCTGACACATGTATTACATGGCATATTCATGATTATCACTTTTACGGGGACTTGGCATGATTATTATACTGTTACCAGACCTCTGAACTTCTGTACTCTGAACTCTTGAACCCCTGCACTCATGTCCCCTGCACTGTTACTCTTGTTAATAGCACAGTCATACCGGCGTCCGACAGAGCATGCCTGGTGTCGGGATGATGAGGATGTATCCCACGATCGTGCTAGCGTCCGGCGGATCCTGAATGAAACTAAGTGCACACGGAGCAAAGTGACACACCACACACGTGGTGGGGGCCACCTCTTGAATCTGTGGGGCTACCTCTTGAATCAACCCCAGAGCACCCCCAGAGCAAAGTGCCACATGAAGCAAAGTGCCACACCACACACGTGGTGGGGGCCACCTCTTGAATCTGTGAGGGCCACCTCTTGAATCTGCGGGGCTAAATCCTCCCTCCTACCTGTACCGCCTGGTGTTAGCGTGATAAGCATTCTCAGTGCATATTAACACTGACACATACCTGTATAATAATAACGCCTGGAGCATATGTTATTTGGTCTCTCCCCTATTCGAATAATGGTACCGTGTATCAGAGTTCGGATGAATTCTACTGGAAGTGCGGGCTCCAGCGTGAACTGTCGGTGTTGTGGGACGCCGGTGAGAAAAGGACAAGAATAACATAAAACGTAACAACCAAACAGTAATAATATTAGGAACGTGTGATATTTGGTCTCTCCTATGTTCGGGTCCTGGTACTCACATATCAGACCCGAGTGAGTTCTACGGAGTGTGAGCTCTAGTATAGACTATCAGTGATGTGAGGGCTAGTAGGGAGGCGATTGAAATATCAAAGGGTACTAATTATTATTATTGAATAACTTAAAATGTAATACCTTTATATTCTCCAGTTATAGTGTTATGCCCTGAGCTGACACCCTACTTTATGACATATGATGATTACTCCAGACACACTTTAGTTCTGTTACTCTGAGGGCAACTCAAGTATACGAACTCAGACGATGGCGACAAGGGATATGTGGTATATAGATGAGGGTTTCCCCTTGACGTATGAATCTCGTGAATCCATATTCTGACTTGTACAACTAGTTTTGTCCATACTTGTATTTATCGCATGTTTAATGTGTTTATCGCATGTTTATCTATTTATCGTATGTTTATTTGTACCTAAGCTCTCGACATCATTTTATATTCATGTTTTCTGATTCAGACTTAACGATATACATGTATTTACTTCATTTCGAATTTCATGTAGTTTCTTTAATTTCTTTTATGTTACTTGTCATTACCTGTACCTGCATGCCTGAACCACATCACTTGATCGATCATGTACACGTGTGCCTGATATACACGCCACTTGGTTTTATCATATGTACTCGCGGGGTTGCATCTGACAACCCTAAATTCTCATGTCCAGATCGTAGAGCCCGGACCATGGTGGTCTTGCTGTAGCTGATCAGAGTACGCAGCGGATCCTTCCGTAGCAATCGGAGTGCAGCAGAAGTTCGGACATCGTCGTAACTCTTCCTCCCAGTTCCTCACCTGTTTGGTTCCCAAGGCCCACTTGCCGCTCATGAGCACCTCTCAGCTTTGTATATCTCTTCATGTATTGTACTTTTGTATTTTCTAGTGATGTAATATTCCTGTAATATTGTGTCACTCCCTGTGATAACCATGTACTTATACCTTTCTGTTAGAATGTATATTACCACTGTGCTTCCATACTCTGATTCTTGCCTGTACTGATGCTTGGCGTATATACGTGAGGGTATTTCCGACCTGCGTATATACATCGCAATAACGTCTTCGTACCCGTGGGATCGGGGCGTTACAGGGTGTATCAGAGCCTAGGCTCTAACATCTTCACTACAACCAGTTGGCAGATTAATAATATATTAATTTACAGCTGGAAAGCACGAGTCTTGAATATACATTCCAATCGCAAGTGCGGTGTTATCTATCCCTTCCTCGCAATCTTTTCCTTGGATCCTGAGACCCTTCTATCTTTTTTCCTTTCAGCTTCTTCCCGTCATCCCTTCAACCAACTCAGATATGGTCCTGAGCTGGTAATCTTTCTTATCCTTCACACTTTATCATGTTATCATCGTTGACCCTAATCTCTTCCGTGTTCATCTCCCTCCGATGAGAAATTTTTGTTAGGTGGGTAGATTGTAGCACCCCGTTCCAAGGATACGTACGCAGATACGTGTCCTGATTTTCTTAATCGTATTGTTTCAATTTTCTTCCAGTATTTGTTTTTAAATTGTGATTGCTTATGTTATTTGGTATCGATCTGAATTCTCAGTCCTGGAGTCAGCCCTGACCTAGACCGGGAACCCGATATCGGCATACCGCCTGATTTGACCTTTCTGGAAGTTTGATTTGACCGATTTCAGTTTCAGATACTGTTTTCTAATATTTTAAATTTTTCATGATTTTCTGAAATTTTTAGAATTATTTTGTAAAATCTTCAAAACCGGTGTCGATCGGCATCGCTAACCGATTCCCAGATTTTTAATTTTCAAATGGAATTGAATTTTCAGAAACAGCTTTCACGTTACTTCTTAGAATTTTTGATGTGAAACGAGTGCGTGCGAGTCGTGTAGGAATCAGTGATATGATCAAACTCACAGCGTTTCACCAAATACAACGATCTTCGGCAGGAAAGTAACTCAAAACTAGCAATGTCAAACAAATGGATGTTATAAAGTATTGCATGCTAGCTTTGAACATTTCTAATCTCAATAAGATCTAATTACAATAGTTATATCATGCATGATAAGTTCTATTATCAATACAAATGATAGGCGATCAAAGAAATTGCAGAGTCACACATCTCACCATATAGTGGATAGCATGGAATAAAGATAATACTTTAGAGATGATTTAACTGATGCCTATTCAACTATTAATCTGAGCGTTGAAGAAACTTTACCTACTGAGAAGCTCGTTTCACGTAACCTTGTTGATCTTAACTTGTCGAATTTGTGAATAGTTGATTCTCTGTTCTGTTGATCCACAGTTACTCAATGGCTGATTTGTTATTGTGGCACTGCTGCTGTTTATGCTGATGTTGCTGCATTTCTGTCATTGCTTTTACTACTTCTGTTGCTCTGTTGTTGTACTGCAGCTCTGCTACTGCTGCAATTTTGCTGGTATTGCTGCAGTTTTGTTGTCGATGCTTCTGATATTGCTGATGCGCTCTGCTGCTGCGGTTGCACTATTGTTACTGCCTCTGCTGCTGCTGGAAGCTGCTGCTTCGATGCTGTTACACTGCTGTTGTTGCTATTGCTGCTGTCTGGCTGATGTTGCTGCTGTTGTGGGCTGCTATTGCTGCCTGGCTGCTGTTGGAAGCTGCTGCTGCTACTGGAAGCTGCGGCTGCTGCTGAACCTGCTGCTGCTGCTGCAAGCTGCTTCCGCTGCTGCTCCTGCTATTCTGTGCTGCTTCGCTGATTTTTTTTTTTTTTACATTTCATTCATTATTCATTGTAGATAGGGAGAGAAGAAGAGACAAGGAGATGAAAGGCAGGCAAAGGGATTTGGGCTTTAAACATTCATTCATTCATTAGAGAGAAAGAGAGGAGACAGGAGAGAGGATTAGAGGAGACAACACAAAAAGAGAGGCAAGTAGGGAACTTTTCATTTTTTCATTCATTGCATCCCTTTACATCAATGTAAGAGAGGCTTTTAAAACTACAATTCAGTTCTAACTGAACCCATTCCCCCATGTAATTCAGTTTTCTAACTGAACCAACTACAAATTCAGTTTAGAAAACTGCCTTAATCTCTTCACATAACTACATAATAAGATACATCTCAAATACACACTGAAATACATAATGAAGTACACTATAAATACACTGAAATACAATAAAAAGTAAAGCTCAGATGTCCCCATCAATTTTATTTTCAATCTACATACATTTTTTGGGAGTTTTCCAAATTTATCAAAATTTGACCGATTTTGGAGTCGACCAGTACCACCGGAAGATTCTAGGATTTTTAATTTGAAAACTAGATTGAATTTCTCGAATCCGATTTCACCAGGCATCTTAAAATAATATTTTCTATTTTTAAGAATTTTTTCGGAGCGATTCTGAGACAGTCAATTTTTACCTTATTTAAATAATATTATTTTTCCGTTCTTTTCTTTTCTTGCTTTTTCCTTCTCCACTCGTCTAGTTTTAAGTCCCAGGTTATCCTATTAATTTAAATATTTAATAATATATTTATTTATTAATTTTCCATATTTTTATTTTCTTTTTCCTTTCTTTTCTTTTCTTTCTTTTTCTTCTTTTCTTTATCTCTTTCCTTCTCCCCATCCCCTGCAACCCGACTCATGCCCTGCACCCAGAGATCAAAGAATCAGCCGAGTCGGATACGACTCGGCCGAGTCGTATCCGACTCGGCGGCCTCCGGCTTAACTCGGAGGCCCGAGTCACCAGTGGATCGCCGAGTCGACCCGGATCGAGTCTGACTCGGACCCGACTCGGGCGACTCGGCCGAGTCGTTCACGACTCGGCCGAGTCGCCCGAGTCGGGTCCGAGTCAGACCCGATCCGGGTCGACTCGGCGCCCGTGACCTTTTCCCTTTAAATCCGATCGGGGAGAGAGAGAGAGATCAGATCTGATCTCTCTCTCTCTCTCTCTCGCGATCGCCGTCTCCCCCGCGACGCCCTCCGGCCCTCGCCGTCCCACCTCGTCGCCGTCGCCGTCGCCGTCGCCGTCGCCGTCGCAGGTAAATCCTCCCCTCTCTCCCTCTCAGTCTCTCTCTCCCCCTTCCTCTGTGCCTCTCTCTCCCTCTCTTTCTCTGTCTCTCTCCCCCGCAGGCCGCAGCGGCGCGCGCTCTCTCTCTCTCTCTGTCGCACTCTCTCTCTCTCTCTCTCGCACTCTCTCTCAGCCTGTATCTCTCTCTCTCTCTCTCTCTCGCACTCTCTCTCTCTCTCTCCGCACTCTCTCTCACTCTGTATCTCTCTCTCTCTCTCTCTCTGTCGCACTCTCTCTCTCCTCTCTCTCTCTCTCACTCTGTATCTCTCTCTCTCTCTCTCTGTCGCACTCTCTCTCTCTCTCTCTCTTCCTCTTCTTCTCTCTCTCTGTATCTCTCTCTCTCTCTCTCTCTGTCGCACTCTCTCTCTCTCACTCTGTATCTCTCTCTCTGTCGCACTCTCTCTCTCTCTCTCTCTGTATCTCTCTCTCTCTCTCTCTCCCCCTCTCCCTCTCAGTCTCTCTCCAGTCTCCCCCTCTCTGTCTCTCTCTCTCCCTCTCCCTGTCAGTCTCTCTCTCTCTCTGTCTCTCTCTCTCCTCTACTGTGTTCCTCTCTCTCTCCTCTGTCTCCGTCTCTCTCCCTCTCTCTGTTCCTCTCTCTCTCTAATTAATTTACATTAATGTCATTTAATTTAGGTTAGTTTAGGTAAAGTTAATTTAACTTAATTTAGGTTAATTAATCTAATAAAGTTTTGTAATTAAGTTAGGTAATTTAATAATTTTATTGAAGTTAGGTAATTAAGTTATTGCAAGTTAATCTAGTATAAATTAGTTTAGCTTAATTTAATATAGTTTCATAATTGAATTGAATTTAATTTAAATAAGTTTAGTTAACTTAATTTAGGTTAATTTAATTTAATAAAGTTTTGTAATTAAATTAGGTAATTTAATTATTTTATTAAAGTTAGGTAATTAAGTTAGTGTTGCTTAATCTAGTATAAACTAGTTTAGTTTAATTTATTGTAGTTTCATTTAATTGAGTTTAATTTAATGTTTTTAATTTAGTTAATTTTAGTTTTAATTTAATTTAACAGATAATTTTTTTAAATTTCAGTATGGCTCCAAAGCAACGCGATATTGGATGGGAACATGGTACCCCTGTTGGTGGAAGTAGAAAACTTGTGAAGTGCAATTATTGTGGGAAACAAGTCCATGGTGGTATCACTAGATTGAAGCAGCATATAGCACATGTACCCGGTCAGGTGGAAGGATACTTGCGAGTATCAAAAGAGATATCTCAAATAATGAGACGACATCTTTCTGAAGGTAGCAAAGAAAGAGCGGCCATTAAATCTAAAAAGATCGACTTATGAGATCTTTAAGTGAGGAAGATTTCTATGAGGTGACCGAAGAAGATTCTGATAATGAAATTGAAGAAGTTGGTGGTTTGGAAGGAGTTGAAAGAAGACAACTGAAACAAGCCATGAAAGAAAGTCGTGAAATGGCTTGGAGATCGGCAGAAGGAGTTGATATTGGTGGCAGTAGTTCACAGCCTTCAGGATCAGGGAGTAACCGTGGATTGCGTCGGAGTATGACTATGAGAGAAGCTGAAATTCCAGCTCGTGGTATTGATCCTTACATGTTCCCAACAAAACAGAAATCAATCAAAAGCATGTTCTCAACTGAGAATATGAAAAAAGTTGGGAAATCCGTGGCGAAGTTCTTTCACTACAATGCAATACCATTCAATGCAGCTGATAGTGGTCCTTACTACCAAGCCATGATTAATACTATTGCGGAGGCAGGTCCAGGTGTAAAAGGCCCTACAGGGTACCAGATTGGCAATCTCTATTTAGAGGAGGAAGTGAAAGAAATTGGAGTATATATTGCTTCAATAAAAACAAAATGGCCGCAGTATGGTTGCACGATCATGTGTGATGGATGGAGTTCTCATAATAGAAAGCCTATTGTTAATTTCATGATTTATTGTGATAGAAGCATGATCTACCATACTTCTGTTGATACCACTAATATCTCGAAGACTGCTGAGTATATATTCTCGCTAATGGATAAAGTTGTTGATGAAGTTGGCGAAGAAAATATCGTGCAGGTTGTCACAGATAATGAGGCAAGTTTCAAAGCAGCTGGTCACATGTTGATGGAGAAGAGAAAACATTTGTTTTGGTCTCCCTGTGCAGCACATTGCATTGATTTGATGCTTGAAGATATTGGCTCTTTGAAATCAGTCAAGGAGACATTGGATGATGCTAAGGTGATCACATCATTCATTTACAATAGCCTCAAAGTGGTGAATTTAATGAAGCTATACACCAAAGATAGAGATTTGTTGAGACCAGGTATAACACGGTTTGCCACCGAGTTTATTTCTATTGAAAGCCTTATTCGCTATGAGCAAGATTTGAAAAGAATGTGCACGACTACAGAATGGCGTGAATTCAACAAGGAAAGGAGTAGAAGAAGTGTGCGAGATAAGGTTGCTAATCTCATTCTGACTGACCGGTTTTGGAAGAAGGCAAGAGAGGTCCAAAACATTATGGATCCTCTTGTTAGAGTCTTGAAGATAGTGGACCAGGACAAGAAACTTACACTATCTATTATATATGAAGCTATGGATAGAGCAAAATTGGCTATAAAGGCCTCAAATAAGAACTGGAAGAAGTACTGGGACATCATTGATAGAAGATGGGAGGGACAATTGTATAGACACTTGCATGCTGCTGGTAATTCATTTGCCTAGAAATCATATTTGTTGACTAGAAATTGAAACTGTCATATCATAACAATCGTTTGCTTACATTATTGCAGCATATTTTTTAAATCCAGCACTCCAATATTCAAAAAACTTTTCTACACATCCAGAAGTGAGATATGGATTAAGGAGGTCATTAAAAGATTGGAGCCAGATTTGACTAAACAAGCAAGAGCTATTAATGAGGTAATAATAATTTATTTATTTCATCGATATAATGTTATGCAAATATTAACACTTGTGATATGTATTCTCACAGATAAAATTATTTGTGGATGGAGTTGGAGAATTTGGAAGCTCACTAACTAGAAGAGCAGTGCAACAATCTCTTCCAGCTGATTGGTGGATTAATTATGGCGAAGAAGCTCCCAATCTGCAGAAAATTGCCATCAAAGTCTTAAGCCAAACATGTTCTTCATCGGGTTGTGAAAGAAATTGGAGTACGTGGTCGCTAATTCATACAAAACTGCGCAACCGGTTGGCAATGAAAAAGTTGCATAAACTAGTATATGTGCATTACAATATGCGGTTGCGAGTAAGAAACTTGACATGCAAAAGCGACACTGATGATTATTACAACCCAATTGATCTGAACAATATTTTCAATGATGATGATATTTTGGATGAGTGGATTCGTGAGGGAGAACAGCCGATGTTACCACCAGATGACTTAGGTTGGTTAGATGAAGGTATTCGTCATACTGACGAAAGTGGCGGTGATGATGGTGATGGCGGTGATGATGACAGCGGTGATGGTGGTGGCGATGATGGTGGTGAGGGTGATGGTGGTGAGGGTGATGGCGGCAGTGATGGTGGTGATGGTGGTAATGTTGAAGATACTCATGGTGTTGGTGGAAGCCAACGAGATGATGTTTTAACATGGGATTCACAATATTATGCCACACAAGATACAGATCATGGAGGCCGGGCGGGGATTTCACAGCAGCGTAGGCATTTGGATCTGTTGGTCGAATTCAGTTCTAGCGATGATTGTTCGAGTGGACATGATTACTACTCACATGGTCATCATAGTCTTGAAGGCCATTTACAGGGGTTGGGTTTGACATCTGGCCAATATTCTGGCACTGATTATTCTAGCACTGGTGATTACTCTACTAGCAGCACTGAATATCGAGGTTTTGGGTATTATCACCATGGAGCTGATATTGCACAGCCCCTACCGCCATATTACTCTGATAGTGGATCCTCTGGCCAATCATCTCAGCCTACAGGATCTCACCCACAAACATATCATTATCCTTATGGAAACTATATGCATGGTTTCTATACTTATCGCGGGCCAGATGATAATGATGATTTGGAGCCTCCTCGTAATTCAATGTGGAAATGACTATATTAACAGGTACTTATAATTATTTTGTGCAATTTACTATATTATGCATGTATTTTGATATTTTTCTACCGACGACGCTTGTATTTATGCTTTCACGTTATGTTTTGAGTGTTAGGTGATATGTTTTGAATATGTGATGCATGAATTTGGATGTTTACATTTTTTTATGATTTGTCATGATTTTTTCATAATTTTTTTGGCGCTCTATGTAGCGTTTTTTGCGTATCGCCCGAGTCCGATCCGAGTCGCCGAGACCGATCCGTCTCGGTGCCGGCCGAGTCGGCGGCCGAGACCGAGACTTTGAACCATGCCTGCACCTGCACCAGCAGCAGCAGCCCCATCACCTGCAACACCCCTATTTCTCCCCATCCCCTCTCCCATACTCTCCCTCCCCTCCTTTTAATTCCCTTCTTCCTTTCTTTCTACTCTTCCCCACCTTCTTCTTCATTTTTCTCACCAACACTTTCACCCACTCCATGACCGTCGCCTCCACCACCTAGGCCGTCGCCGCCCTAGCAGCCGCCGCCGCACCCCCCAACTCCCCACTTCCCTTCCCCACTTCCACCATCCCCAATTTCCCTCTCCTTTCCTCCAATTTCAACATTACCCAATACTTCTTCTCCAAAATCCACCACCAATTCCACCCAAATCCTTCACTCCAACCACCCTACCACCATCTCCTCCTCCTCCAACTCTCCACAACCACCAACAACCATCACCACCACCACCAAACAACACACACACAACACCATATGCCCAACTCCACTCCCCTCCCCTCCCCTGGGCCCAAGCCGGCGCCGCCGCCGCCGTCGGTGGGCCGGCCGCCGGCCAAGCCCCCCACTCCCCCTTCCTTTCTTTCTTTTCCTTCTTTCTTTCTTTCTTCTTTTATTTCCACATTTACCCCCCCTTAACCCCCCTAATTACATCTCCATATTTTCCAATGTACCCCTCTTTTCTATTTTCTTTTTTTTTCCCTCTTTTAAACAATTCCAACAAATACTCTCTTTCTCTCTCTAACTAAACCTCTCTTATTTTCTCTAATATATATTTATTTATATAATTATATTATATGTATTTATATTATATGGATTCGTAGCATGTTCGCACGTGTTAGCGGACTTCCAAATTTTTTGGTATTTCGTTCCGGTACTAGGCGAGTACATTTCTTTGATCGTTTCATACTTTATTACCATCATTACATGCCTAATAATTATTATCTTGCTTTTTAATACATGATATCTCATTATGCGAGTTGATATATGATATGCGAGTACTTTTCTTTTGTTACTTCATGCCTAATAATTGCTACTGTGGGTTTTAGTACATGATACATCGTTATATGAGTTAATATATGACACTTGATTGTCTGACACCGTTACTTGATATGATATACTTAATACTTGACACTTGATATCTGACACAGACACTTGATATGTTATACTTGATACTTGACACTTAATATCTGATACCTGACACTTGATATCTGACACCAGCATTTGACATGTTATACCTGACACTTGATATCTAACACCGGCACTGATATGTTATACTTGACACCTGATCTCTGGCACTTGATATCTGACATCGGCACTGATATGTTTACACTTAACACCTGACACTTGATATCTGACACCGGTACTTGACATGTTATTACTTAACACCTGATACCTGATACCTGACAATTGACATGCTATCACTTGATACTTGACATATGCTATCACCTGGTACTGACACATTTGACCTGATATTATGACACCCGACTGGATACTATTATACTTGACACATGTATTACATGCCATATTCATGATTATCATTTTTACGGGGACTTAGCATGATTATTATACTGTTACCAGACCACTTGTACTCCTGAACCCCTGTACTCATGTCCCCTGCACTGTTACTCTTATTAATAGCATAGTCATACCTGCGTCCGGCAGATCATGTCTGGTGTTGGAATAACGAGGAAGTATCCCACGATCGTGCTAGCATCTGGCGGATCCTGAATGGAACTAAGTGCCACTACACACGTAGTGGGGGCTACCTCTTGAATCTGTGGGGGCCACCTCTAGAATCCATTCCCCACACTACTTCCTCCTGCCTGTGCCGCCTGGTGTTAGCGTGATAAGCATTCTCAGTGCATATTAACACTCACACATACTTGTACAATAATAACGCCTGGAGTATATGTTATTTGGTCTCTGGTCTCTCCCCTATTCGAATAATGGTACCCGCGTATCGGAGTTCGGATGAGTTCTACTGGAAGTGCGGGCTCCAGCGTGAACTGTCGATGTTGTGGGACGCCGGTGAAAAAAGGACAAGAATAACATAAAAATGTAACAACCAAACAGTAATAATATTAGGAACGTGTGATATTTGGTCTCTCCTTTGTTCAGGTCCTGTTACTCACATATCAGACTCGAGTGAGTTCTACGGAGTGCGAGCTCTAGTATGAACTATCAGTGATGTGAGGCGCTAGTAAGGAGGCGATTGAAATATCAAACGGTACTGATTATTATTATTGAATAATTTAAAATGCAGTACCTTTATATTCTCCAGTTATAGTGTTATGCCCTTATAGGCTGTCTAAAAATCACTAAAAGACAAGCCATTAAAAAGCAGAATTCCAAGTTCTAGACGCGAGGCTCGATAGCCGCGTCTCAGCAGCACCAAGGCGCGAGGGTCGAAACCCGCGTCTCAGTCGCACCAAGGCGCGAGGGTCGAAACCCGCGTCCCAGCAGCACCAAGGCGCGAGGCTCGAAACCCGCGTCCCAGCAGCACTAAGGCGCGAGGGTCAACAGCACCAAAGCTCAACAGCCGCGTCTCAGCAGCACCAAGGCGCGAGGCTCAACAGCCGCGTCTCAGCCGCACCAAGGCGCGTAGGTCAAAACCCGCGTCTCAACAGCTTCAAGGCGCGTGGGTTGACACCCGCGTCTCAGTTGTAACCGTCCCGGTTTCGGGGCCAATCACGGCCCACATAACGGGGAAGTTAGCACCCATTATGGAGTGTTTTTAGGAGGCACGTACGCCCCTGAAACCCCTATAAATAGCCCCGTCGCTATGAAGAAGGGGTCGAATTTTTCGGTCAGAGGATTTTTGGAAGAAAAGAGCCCTGAGATAAAAGAGAGAGTTAAACCCTTCAGAGAACTTGCTGTGTTCAAGTTGCTCTTTGCCTACCTTCTCTTTGAGAGTTTTGGTAGACAGAGCTGAGTTACTCCATCTACCATCCGAAGAGGAGATCCCTGGAAGGTCTCGACGGTCACCCGGTCAACGGAGAACAAGATTCACTCTCCACCGCAACTTGAAGAACCCAGCCTTAAACAAAGGGAGGATTCAAGACTCAACATCCTCCCTCCCTTGTAATCGGAAGACCGATCTGTTGTAATTTTCTATCCAATCAAAAGAATTTTACAATCGAATCCTCCTTTTCCGACGCATACAAGAGATGGCGACTCCGCTGGGGACTACATTTGTCACTGACGAACAAATCGTGACGCAAGATGACGTCCTCCATAAGGGGAAGATGGTTGAATCGCTCGTCGTCGAGTTCGACCAGGCAAAATATGAAGAGTTTCTCTCTTCCGGCTCCAAGAGCCCAAGGACCCGCGTCTGCCGCAGGGTCTCTACGGGGACTTGCCCCGAAACTCGCTCTGAGACTCTCTCAGGCGAGGCTGTTGTGAAGGGTGTCGCGGCCAACCGCGCCAAGTGTGACACACGCGCCAACGTCTCTCAGGAGACCCGCGTGACCTCAGGCGCAGCGGCTGCAAAGGGTGTCGCAGCCAACCGTGCCAAGCAGGATACACGCGCCAACGTCTCTCAGGCACAACAGCCGTTACGACCAACCGCGCCATGCGGAACACACGCGTCAGCGTCTCTCAGGAGACCCGCGTGGTCAAAATCTCTGGTGTCCAGCCAGTCCACCCTCTCCCTCAGCACCAAGTCATCGTTGGCTTCTCTTCACCTCCACGACGCAACCGAAACGCTGAGCGTCGACAGAGGAGGCTTGCGCGCCAACTGCAAGTTGGAACTTCTGATTCTCCAACTGAGGCAGGACGCGAAGTTCAATCCGGCGCCTTGGCCGCGCCACGTCCAGCACGCGAAGTCCGCGTTTGGCGGCCCAAACGCGAGACTCACCAAATTAGTTCCTCTAAAGCCCTACTCACCAGACGCCAAGGCAAAGCTTGCGCGCCTTGTCAAGTACAAGAGGCACGCGCCCTTAGGCGTAGGGCCCAGCAGCCCACTCTCTCTCAAGCGTCCCTACCCCGACGCACCAAGCAGCAACGCGATAGCTGCGTCTCTTCTCAACAGAGACGCCAGGCACGCGTCCTAAAGCTGCGACGCGAGAACCGCGTCTCTGAATCCTGCGTCCAAGCTGTACAACGCAAGGATGCCTCCCGCCCTCGAAGTTGCGAGGCTAATCTCTTCGATCCTCTTCCGATAGATCTAAGGGATTACTTGACAAAGAAAAGAAGTGCTAATCAAACCACTGCATCATGTTGCTGCCAACGGCTCATCTCCATGCTCTCTGAGTGTCGTTGCGGTTCAGGCGTGAACCAGCAGTCCTTAGTTAGACAGCTGACCCTGATTCCCCCAGCAGCCAAAAGAAGACGCTCTTACAGGCGGAGGATCTTCTCTGACACTGAGTATCCAGAGCTCACTGCTAACATGGCGAGCAGGAGCAGGGGAAAACAGCCTGTAGTCAGCTCCGACGAGTCTGACTCTGAACCGGAAGGAGTGTACCGACACACTCGCACCCGGACCGGGGCCATTCCCCCGATTAACTACAATGCCTTAGCCGGGGCATTGAGATTAATGACTCACACTCTGCCATTGCAGAGTCGCAGGCCTCAAACTCTTTTATAGAGAAAGAGGCCTTCACATACATGACGAGCACTCCTGAGGAGACCGCTAAACGCTTGGAGCAGCAAGCCCAGGTCCAGAAGGAACAACTCGAGATGATTCGTGCTCAGCAAGAATCCATCGACTCTCTCAAGCAGATGCTCGCACAGTTGCTCGAAGACAGGAGGAAATCTCCCCCTAGAAAGTCTAAGGGCAAACAAAAAGAGGGAGAAAGCTCATCTTCCGAACACTCCGAGAAGAAAGAGCAACCCACCTCTGGTTCGTCTAAATCCTAGTCGCAGGAGAAGAACGATCAAGACCAAGGAAAGGTTCATTCTAAAAGAATGAATCAGTTGGAGCAGCGCCTTGAAGCCCTTACCAATCGGAAAGGTCTCCAAGAAGCAGGAGTGGTCCGCCCATATCCAGCCGAATGGGACCTGGTTCCGTACCCACCCAAGTTCAAGGCTCCAACCCTCCAAACATTTGATGGGAAAGGTTCACCGAACCAACACATCTACTATTTCAAGTCCCAAACTGGGAATGTGGTAGATAACGACGCCATCCTGGCGCGTTTATTCATCGGCACCCTAAAAGGGCTGGCCTTTGAATGGTTCATGAAGCTCCCCGAAGGTTCCATCAAGAACTGGGGTGATTTGGAGAAGCTTTTCTTAACACGCTTCTTTGAAGATGACTCGGAGGTCAACATGCCTACCCTTTTGGCCACCAAGCAGCGAAAGGGAGAGTTCGTTAAGTCTTTCGTGGAAAGATTTCGGAACGTGGCACTCCGATGTCCGAGCGGTATGACCCAGGTTACCCTGGTGGAAACATGCCGCCACAATCTCCAAACCTCACTCCTTACTCAAATAGGAGTTGTTAAAAGCCGCACCTGGAAACAATTAGTCCAACAAGGTGAACAGGCTGAGGAGATTGTCGCCCGCGTCAGAGCGGAAGAAAATAAACCCAGGCCTGAAAGGTCAACGAGGCGTGCGCCAGACACATCCCTCCAAGCCAAAAGGAAGGATAACTTGGCAGCAGAGTTCAAGTCCCCTGTCAAACCTCAACCGGTCAAGGGAAGTGGCTCTTCAAGCCAACCACGGGCCAACAAGCAGTATTCCTTTAAGGATGAACATGTCGACTCGCTCTTCAAATTACTCAACAAGAGCAATCGACTAAAGCTTCTTGAAGCTAGGCGCCCCGAGGAAGTCGGTAAAACCGACAATCCCAGCTACTGCATGTACCACAGGATGTTGGGACACCCTACGAAGAGCTTGAAGAAGCTACTGCATGTACCACAGGATGTTGGGACACCCTACGAAGAGCTGTTATGTCTTCAAGGACATCCTTCAGGCCCTGATTGACGTGGAGGTATTGAAACTCCGACCAGAGCAGAAGAAGGTGACGGCTAATATGACGTCAGTTCTCCAGTTTGGGAGACAACCTCCAACACCCTCTGGAGTAGTCCCTATCCCAAGAGAAGAGCTGAGAATGGTCAACATAGACCCGCACCAGCAGCAAGAAAAGGGCTTGGTACCTGTTCCCACACCTCGGGGAGAAGTCATGTAGGTTCATCCCGACCTTATTGATGGCCAACAATGGACTACTGTAACCAGCAGGAAGTCCAAGGGCAAAGCAAAGGCTTCATCCTGCAACGTGGTGTGTGCCTCTTCTCGAGAAGCGGAAACTGATATTCCCCCGCTAACCGACTCAGAAGAGGAGACAATAGTTCTGGCCGCAGAACCCAGTCAGCTGGTGGCAGAAACCCGTTCAGGGCAGCCATATTTAAAAAGTATGGCGAAGTGGCGGTAACTCCTCCAAGACTCGCTGCAGAGCCAGCCAAGCCCTCCGCGAAGCAACCCGGGGAGAAACAGAAAGAACTTCGGTTTTCTCGAGTTCTTTCGAAGGACGTAGCGGAAGGATCTACGGCACCTTACCGCTTTGATGTCCTGGCTCAGTTAGCCAATATCCCAGCGCGGATTACTCTTTATGAGCTTCTCAGATTATCAAAGTCGACCAGAGAAGCTCTACAAGAAGCTCTGGCTAATGCTGAGGTCTTCATGACCCAACTACCAAAGGAGGAAGATGTAAAGGATTGCCTCCACGCCTCCCAAAATATTCCCTGCATTACCTTCACGGCAGAAGACATGCAAGTCAAAGGGAAGCATGATCGACCCCTTTACTTCGCAGAGTATATTGGATCATCTGAGGTGAACTGCATTCAGGTAGATCCCGGTCTGCATTGAGCATTATGCCTCGCAGGGTCATGCAACATCTCGGGATTCCTACTCACCGTTTGAGCCCTACCCAGACGACCATTTATGGGTTCAATGCCAATAGTACCCGTCCAATGGGGAAGGTCAAGCTCAAATGCCGGATTGGAGACCTAAGGTCAGAGGTGACATGCTACGTCATAGATGCTGACACCTCCTACAATCTACTGCTGGGAAGACCCTGGATTCATCGCAATTCTATCGTTCCCTCTACTCTCCACCAAGTCATGAAATACATTGACGGGAATGGAAAGGTGCGAACGCTGATTGCTGAGAGGTATCCGTTCAAGGGAGTGGAGAATTATTTCACAAATTCCCTCCTATATCAGGAATCTGTGGAAATAGATGAAGTCCCGCAACCAGAGGAACCAGACTCTGGCAATGAAGCCGACACCGAGCTGGAGGAAGATGAGTGTGTGTGGGAGCTAGATCCACCTGTAACGGGCATTAATAAGCCCGATGTTGATAATACCTCCGCCGATGATGTAGGCGGTTGGTACATTAATGAAGAATTAAATTTAGCGTATTTTTCTGTGTTTGCTTCTGATTCAGTGTCGTCAGACACTAGTACCGACGTGGATGACGATCTCTGGTCGGCAATGGATGCTTTGACATCGTTGCATGTACCAGTGAAATCGTCCTTTGAAACATGTCGAAATGTCGGCGATGCGCAACGATCAATATTCATGGTTCCAGCGAGAAGGAAGGGCCAAAGACCAATTCTTTTCGGACGAATTGAATCCGAACTAATGAATCATGAAGAATCAGAAAGCGAGCAGGAATCCCCTCAGTTCAGTCATTATGAGCCAAAGGCACTCAGAATGATGAAAAACATGGGGTATGACCTAACCAGCAGACTCGGGTTGAACTTCGGCAAAGGAAGATGAACGCTACTTCGATCCTTTGTGCCGAAAGGAAAAGCACCTGATTATTATCATCAGACCCGCAGGGGGTTGGGCTATGTATCAACTCCAGCTCCATCAGCCTCTGATTCTCGAGAATCGTCAGGTCACGATTACTCTTCAGGCACGTCATCATGGGAGTCAGATGTCAGCATCGGCAACAT
Organism: Agave tequilana; assembly: GCA_038442645.1. Lineage (NCBI taxonomy): Eukaryota > Viridiplantae > Streptophyta > Magnoliopsida > Asparagales > Asparagaceae > Agave > Agave tequilana. The sequence goes on from JAVJIF010023827.1 coordinate 37,349, forward strand.
CTTCGGAGAACTTTCAGTGAATATGGTTTCAACAAGCCACCTGGAAGACGGAGATGAAGAAATGATCCAATCCGATACAGATCCTTGGATCAAACATTTAAATACTCTTTGGGATACCCGCTTTGAACAGCGAGAGCCACCCACAGAAGACAAGGTTGTTCAGATCAATCTAGGAGATGAGGCTGACCCTAAGCCCATCTTCATAAGCGACAGCCTGTCACCGTCGGAGAAAAAGGATCTAATATCTCTTGTTCAAGAGTATAAAGATGTCTTCGCTTGGAATTACGAAGACATGCCTGGACTTGATCCTCAAGTGGCTATGCACCACCTCAACATCAATCCGGACATAAAGCCTGTCAAACAACAACAGCGACGGTTCCGTCCAGAAATAATTGAGGCAATTCAGTCAGAAGTCAGAAAGCTTATAGATTCTGGCTTCATCAGGGAAGAGCAACATCCCGATTGGGTAGCCAACATCGTCCCCGTTGCCAAGAAGAACGGAAAGATCCGAATCTGCATCGATTTTCGTGATCTGAACGAGGCCTGTCCCAAGGACGAATTCCCACTGCCAATCACAGATGTCATGATTGACAATACATGTGGATTCGAACGAATGTCCTTCATGGACGGATTCTCAGGATATAATCAAATTAAAATGTATCCTGATGACGAAAAGCACACCTTCAGAACACCACTGGGGGTCTACTACTATACCGTCATGCCCTTCGGACTAAAGAATGCGGGGGCAACATATCAAAGGGCTATGAACGCCATTTTCCAGCAGCAAATACGCAAAACAGTGGAATGCTATGTTGATGACATTGCGGTAAAAAGCCGCGCTAAAGGTGATCATATCACTGATCTAAAAGTTGTCTTCGACATCATGCGGGCCCATCAGTTGAAGATGAACCCTACCAAATCCTTCCTGGGGGTGGCCAGCGGCAAGTTCCTAGGGTTTGTAGTGACTTCCACAGAAATCCATTTAGACCCGGAAAAGGTTCGCGCTATCCAGGAGATGCAACCTCCGAGAAATCTTAAGGAACTCAGGGGATTGCAAGGACGATTGGCGTACATCCGCAGGTTCATCTCAAAGCTCTCCGGAAGATGCCAACCCTTCGCTAAGTTAATGAAGAAGGGTGTCTCGTTCATTTGGGACGACGCTTGCCAACAAGCATTTGAGGAAATCAAGCACTACCTCACCCAACCACCAGTCCTTGCAGCTCCGATATCCGGAAAACCTTTCCTGGTATACGTTCGAGCAATGGATCATTCTTTGGGAGCTCTACTAGCTCAGAATGATGATCAAGGACGAGAAAAAGCGATCTACTATTTGAGTAGAACGATGATCGGAGCCGAACATCGGTACAATCCGATCGAGAAGGAATGTTTGGCATTAGTGTTCGCCATTCAGAAAATGCGACACTATCTGGTAGGCCAAACTATAAACGTCATATCAAAAGTCAACCCCCTGAGGTTACTTATGACTAAGCCTTCATCATTGAACGGCCGGCTGGCAAAATGGGCCATATTGCTATCCCAATATGAGATGCACTTTTTACCACAAAAAGCTATTAAGGGACAAGCGGTGGCGGATTTCCTAACTGAGCACCCGGATCCGTGGGCAACCAAACTCTACGAGGATCTCCCAGATGAAGTGACCGAAGTCTGTTTGACTCAGACATCGTTTGAAAGTCAAGTGTGGCAACTCTTCTTTGACGGTGCATCCAGAACAAGCCCAAAAGGACACCTAGTAGCAGGAGTAGGAGTAGTACTCGTCTCCCCACAGAATTATGTGATTCCCCGAGCCATTTCGCTTACCGAATCTTACTCCAACAATGTAGCGGAGTACAATGCTCTTTTGATTGAGATGCAGTTCGCCGATGAGATTGGCGTTAAAAATCTCAAGGCATACGGCGACTCAAAACTCATCGTCAGCCAAGTTCGCGGGGAGTACGAAGTCAGACATGAGGACCTAGTACCCTATTACAATGCAACCGTCCACATGGCTGGGAAGTTTACAAACTTCTACATCGACCATGTACCGCGCAGGCAAAATGCGCATGCAGATGCACTGGCATCCCTCGCGGCCTCCTTAGCTCTTCCAGCTGGAGCAATGGAGAAGATATTCGTCTACAGCCACGACCTGTATTGCCCGAGAATTGCTCTCAAGGACTATCAGGAGTCAAAGGGAGATTCTCAAAGCAAAGAAGCGCTAGAATTGTCAACCGGTCCAGAGCCTAGAGACTGGCGATTCCCCTACATTGATTATGTCCTATATGGCATCTTGCCTGAGGATACCAAGGAAGCGGCTGCCATTCGAAGTAACGCCCCCAAATTCTACTATAATGCGATCACACGAACACTGTATCGTCGATCACATGACGGGATCCTGCTTCGCTGCCTTTCACAAAAAGAGGCACAGGAGGTATTGAAAGAAGCCCATGACGGCATGTGTGGAGCCCATCAACCTGGCCCAAAACTTGCATTCCGACTCCAAAGGTTGGGATATTATTGGCCCAAGATGATCGCTGACGCCATCACCTATGCCAAAAGATGTCACGCCTGCCAAGTACATGGCGATTTCATCCATCAAGCACCAGGCTACCTTCACTCCACGGCTTCTACTTGGCCATTTGAAATGTGGGGGATGGATGTGGTTGGCCCTATCAGCCCGCCGTCATCAAAAGAACATCGGTTTATTTTGGCAATAACCGATTACTTCTCCAAATGGGCTGAGGCCGTTCCTTTGAAGGAGGTGAAGTCATCTGATGTGATCAAGTTCGTGAAGCATCACGTCATTTACCGTTTTGGGGTACCTCGGCGAATTGTCCATGACAACGGACCCCAGTTCATAAGCCAGGCTTTCCAGAGATTCTGCGCCAAGTTCAGAATCCAGAGTGCGTCCTCAACGGCATACTACCCCGCCGCTAATGGTCTCGCAGAAGCTTTCAACAAGACCATTGGCAAGCTTCTCAAGAAATTCGTCTCGAAAAGTCAACGTGATTGGGACGACAAGCTGGGTGAATGCTTATGGGCTTACCGCACAACTGTCCGAACCCCGACTAAAGCTACGCCATTCTCTTTGGTCTATGGGTGTGAAGCCGTGCTTCCACTCGAAATCCAAATTCCATCTCTACGCGTTGCCCTGACAGCGGAGATGACAACAGAGAAGCATCGACAGCGACTCCAGGAATTGGAGGCCTTAGACGGTAAGCGTCTGCAGGCCCAACAGCAAATCGAACTTTACCAAGCTCGAATTACCAGAGCCTTCAACAAGAAAGTTAAAGTGCGAACTTTCAAGAAAGGCGACCTTGTCTTAGCCGTCAGAAGACCCATGGTGATGACGCACAAGATAAAAGGAAAATTCCAGCCCAAATGAGAAGGACCATTTGTAGTAGAGTCAGTCTACTCAAATGGATCGTATCGCCTCATAACTTCAAATGGCGATACACTCATGATGCCGATCAATGGCAGATTCTTGAAGAAGTACTATCCTTAATAGTACTCCTCCTCCGATCAAGTTCCAAATTACACCTCTGATCAAAACAAGAAGAGTTTCTTCATTAAAACATCTGACGCCTCCGACGGCTATGCTAAAAATCCTAAGTGGACTTGACTCCACTCTCCCCTCCAAAATCTCTTACCAATTCTCATCCACAGAATGGTAGGTCTACGAAATACAGTCATTGCCAAGTTAACACTATACCTCCGGCACTTCAAATTCCACTTGCCAATTCTCATCAATAGAATGACAAGTCTTCAAAATTGCTCATATCGCAAATCCAAATTTGTCAAGTTAACACTATACCTCTGACATTTTTAAACTCCACTTGTCAATTCTCATCAATAGAATGACAGGTCCTCAAATTGCTCATATCGCAAATCAATTTCTGTCAAGTTAATACCACATCTCTGACAAATTACTGTTAAGTTAACACTATACTTCTAAACAGTACATCGAGTTTCTGTCAAGTTACGAGTTTCTGTAAAGTTAACATCACACCTCTGACAGTCACCTTCCTTCAGACTTCCATATCGAAGCTGAAATGAACGATGCTAAGTTTAACACTATACCTCTAGCATCCAGGTCATCGCCAAGTTCAACAATATACTTATGGCCATGACTTTTCCTCGGACTTCCTTGTTGAAGTCGAGATGACTAATGCCAAGTTCAAAATTACACCTCTAGCATTACCCTCATTGTCAAGTTAAACATTACACCTATGACAGTGACACTTTCACTTTTCCCAAATGAAAGCTGAAATGCTTCTGAGTCAAGTTAATATCACACCTCTGATTCACATTCTTGTCAAGTAACATCACGCTTCTGACAAGACAACTTTCAACCCGTTAAGTTAATATCACACCTCTAACGGTAAAAACTTTCTTAGATCCCCCGCGAATCTAGCCTCACTTGTTATTCTCCTCAACAGAACAACAAGTCTACCCAAAAACATTGTTAGGTTAACATTACACCATTAACAGTGTTTTCATTAACTCCCCAGCTAATCTTAATCAAGTTAATCCCAAACCTCTGATAAAAGTTCATCTTCCCTGGGGGTACCAATTCAACCTGTCACTTTCTTTTTATAAAGTGGCGGGCCTACCAAAATTATCTTATCTCTGTCAAGTTAATATCACACCTCTGACAGCATTGTGGGGTTCCTCAGATAGGATCTTTTCTCCACAAAATCTGACTTGTTAAAATTTTCATCATAGTTTTGACAAGCCAAAGATTCTTTACTTCTATGCGTCTGACTAAAAGAGACAAAAGAGTTCAAGACAATAGAAGAGACAAAAAGAAAAGTGTCACTTTTATTTATATTCAGGCATATGAAAGTGATACAAACGCTCTCTTATACAATGAGATTGAGTGTTACAGTTAAGGAGTACACAAAGAAGTCCCTCTCTCTCTCAGAGGTTGCACTCACTCCTCAAAGCTGCATACAATTCCAAGTACAAGATGTTTGGAAGGGCACCAAAGTAGGATCAGACATTGTGGCAACGATCAGAAGCTGGTTGCACCACGATGCATGATGTAAACATCGAAGAAGTCCCTGGTTGATCGAGAACAATGGTGTTTCTTGAGGTCGAAAGGCAGCAGAGTCTTCTGACTCCACCTGACCATCCGAAGTGGGGGTGTGATCCTTCGTTGATGAACATCTCTTCCGCCAGAAGGTCGTCCAGTGAGCATGGAGTTTCCTCGATGTCACTTCTGGGGTAAGAGAGGAGGTTTTGAGACCTCACAGGGGATGCTACCCACCACTATATCCACCGCTACCCCCGCCGCCATCCTCACTCTGACCATGCCATGCCAAGAAGCATGACTGGTGCATTGAATCCAAAGAGATCTTGGCGAGGGTCCGGTCCCCATCTCCTGAAGACAGGAGTCATGACTTCTTCTCCTGTGGTCGACCATCGACCAAGTTCGCTGGCCGATATATTCTCCCAAGGGCCCAGCGAACATGAAAAAGGATAATCAAGCCTACCTGCAAGGAGCAACAAAATTAGAAAATCTGAAGCTTAGTATACTTCAACAGAAGACACTAAGTGACAAACGCAGCTATCGCTGAGGACTTCAGACGCGGAAATGACCCGCACAGTGAACCGCGTCTTCACTGGCAGAAACAGACGCGGTCAAAATTGTGATATACACAGAATTCAGACGCAGTCTCATTTTACATCCGCGCTTAAAGGACGAGACGTGAAGAGAATCAGACGCGAAAATTGCCATCTCCCTGTTGAATGAACAGGAGTTGCAAGATTCAGGCCTGAGACCTCCAGTCGAAGTTAAAATTCTTCCAAGTCAGCGGCCTCAAGGCGCAAGCTCTGTGTGCAAAACCGGCAGCCAGGGGCCAAAGCCCACTGTATTGGCGTCCAGAGAAGTTTAAGTCGATGGCGCAAATTCCAGAAAAGGAATGCACCAACTAAGACTTCATCCAGATGATAATATCTCTTTAAGAGATATCAAAATTCAGACTTAGTTGAACTAAAAAATATCATGGCAAATTGGGACGGCGTACCCGTAGAGGCCTCTATTAAGAGTTGAATTCTCTGCATTGAAGCGCGGACATAAAAGGTGCTCAAAGAGACGCTTTCTGTTATTGAAATCACTTGACAGTGGTAATCTTCTGAAGAGACCAAACAGAAGCATGAAAGCTCTGGGTCATCTTCATCCATGGAGGCAAGCCCCTGGTAAAGTCCTTGAAGGGAGAAGATGGAGTCTCTCAGAGCACTCGCTGTTAAAAGAGAATAGTCCAAGTATGGGACTGCTAAAGGAAGGGGTAAGCCCTATTTATAGGCAGCCCATAATAACCATAATTAATGGTTCATCAATTAGAACCGTCGGCCTTAATGACCGCACGACTGTCAAAGCCCAATGGAAGGCTGACGCGTGGAGCGTCGCTTCGGGAAGCATCGAAGACGCTGGTCTCCAACCGCCAGCGCCGGTTTGGCATTAAAAGGCATTAACGCCTAAGCCAATGAAGAACCGACGCGTGGACAAACCGCTTCGGGAAACAACGGATGATGCGGGTTCCCAATCGTCAACGAAGACTTGACGTTTGAAAATCTCACAGGATCTTTATGTCAGGCTACACATAACGCCTGGGAAGTTGCACCAAACGCAGATGTGAAAGCCGCGTTCAGGAACCCGCGTCCAGAGGCTCGCGCCTCTTTTTCAAAAAAAGTGGCGTCCTCCTTCATTCCAAGTTAGAAGACCCTTCGCGTCTCTTGGATGACTCAAAGTTGCTCCGCGTCTCTGGACGACTCAAGGTTGCGTCCATCAACAAAAGGGACTCATTCTAGGGGTCTCAGTGGGAAAGCATATAAAGCTGCGTCTCGAAGCTTACATCTTCAGCAGAGAAGGCCTATCACCTTCACAAGTGTCTTGGAGCTGCGTCTACATGGATGATGATGGGTCTTGCACCGAGTCTCAGCGTCGCGTCCCTGACTGCGTCAATTTTAAGGGGCATAAGACCACATTCTTAATGTATCCTAAACTCTGCGTCTGGATAAATTAAGGATTGCGGCCAGTGAATCACACTCAAAGCTGCGTCCTTCGCGTCCGTTTGGACCGCGTCTTAGGTCAGAATCGCGTGCCTCAGAGCCGCATCTCTTTTTATGAATCGACGCTGCGTTTCATCAAAAGAACTTAGTTTTACCTAAGTTCAGTATTCACAGTCAGTAAGGGAGCACAACCAAATCTGTGATTGAGAGGTTGGATTCATCTACAGCGGGGCAATGAAGGTGAAACAAAAATTTCAACGACTTTTATTATTCAAAAATGATAAAAGTAGATACAAACACTCTTGGTAAATAGAGTGTCCTTTTCTTTACAAGAAGAAAAAAAAGAAGGCTAAAAGTCCTGGTTCGCCAAAGAACGGATTTGTTCTCTAAGGCGATGTATCTCATGTTGGCGCGCCTTCTCAGCCTCCATGAGAGCTTGGGACCGCAGATCCTCCTCGAATAAAAATCTCTTCGCTTGTACTCGGAGAGATTCCAGCTCGGAGGAATAAACAGAGAGATTTGCTTCAACTTGCACCTTGGCAGCCTCTAACTCCGCTAGCCTCTTTTCAGAAGTAGCAAGCTTCTATTCATTAAGAACAATCAAAGCCTCAGCTCTGGCTATAGCAGCCCGAGAGTTAAGGATAGCCTGCTTCGCAGCCTGCATGATCATCTCGGATTCCTTTGACTCGACCGCTAGCTTTTGATGATCAGCCTGGCAACCTTCGAGAAAACGGGCCCTTTCGGTTATCCTCTTCCACCTCTCTTCGCTCTTGCTCTTGAGCAGCAAGGAGCCTATTCAGAGTTTCCTGGGCCTCGTGAAATGAGCCAGCATTCTCCAGGGATCGAAGCTCTCTCAAGTTATGTCCCAACTGCTCCACCAGCAGCAGACATGCCTTGGCTGGTGAAGGGCCTCCGGCTAAACTGATGTTCTCGACCAAGTTTCCGAGAAACATCCGGGCGAATTCAAAGGAGCTATCCCCAAACAGGATGAAATCAATGCATGATTGCATCGAGGCAAAGAACTGCTGCACCATCTGGCGTGTCAGAATCCCCATGGTATCACCACCTAAAGTGCTCCCCGATCCCCTTTCTATCACGGGGTGAGGGATGTAAGCCGATTCTTCCGGTACAGGAATCGGGCTGACCACGGGTGTGGCAGGAGCAAGAGTAGCCGCCGGCGCTTCTGGGGGTACTACGTCCGTAGAAACCTCCACAACCGATGAAATGACAGTAAGCTCGACCTCTTCAGGGTCCTTGGACGAGGTATGAGCTGTACGGCCTCCCGGGTAGGCACTGACCGCCAAGTCTCCTACCTGAGCTTCCTCAGTGCCCTCTGCAAATTACAAGAATATCAGTTACGACAGTAAAAGGAAAACATTCAAAATATCAATATTTCCTTACCTAGCTGAGGGTCCAAAGATGGCGAGTTCTTAGGCGAACCCTGCAGGGTGGAGGTCTCCCTGACTTCGATGATTGCCCTCTCTTGAGGCATCCCAGTAATAGGAGCCTCAACTCTCTCCTGATGGGTCAGCTCCTGTATCATCTCCTCGATCTGGGAGGAAGCAGCGGCCTCGCTAACCACGACCAGCCCTACGATATGAAGCCAAATAAAAAAACGTCAAAATCCTTTTCCTAGTTAAAAGGATGAGTTAGGCGAAAGGAGTACCTTCAGCAGCTTCAGTAGGAATAACTGCCGCTGGTGGTGACGCCGTCACCGGCTCACACTCATATATTTCCTCCTCCGAGATGTGTGAGAATTTACTCGGGTCAGAAGGAGCGGGTTCATCGCCAAAGTCGACCTCATCGCCTGAATCATACCCTTCTTCGGATGAAGAAGACGATAGTGCAACGCGAGAAGCCTCGGCAACCGGGGCCTTGCCACCAAATACCCTAGTGGTAGGGCTGGGGTCAACTACCCGAGGACTGGGGATTAATACACTAGAGGATCCAGGCTGTTGTGCCTCATCCCTCCTCTCGTGAGCCGAGGAAGACCCGGGCTGAATTGAGACCCCTGGAATCTCAACATCACCTCCGCTCATTATGTCGACTTCAAGCTGCTCAGCCTCGTCAGCGGCGGTGGGTTTGTCAGCGAACTCCCCTTCCTCTAAAATCCTGGGGCCCCTGTTGTGCAACCTACAGGTCCGGACTAAGGGGGCGTCATCCTCATCTTCCGATTCTTCCCTCTGTTCCTCAACACCAGAAGGGATGTCTTTGGACGGAGAAACTGCGGCCGCCAAGTCTCTCCGGACCTTCTTGGGGGCAGGCTCAACAGTGAAAGTAGAGCCTTGAGGACGCTTACGCGCCACCTGTCGACCCTTTGCTGCTCGCGGCTCCTCCCTTGATCCCTTCTGGTCTCCTTCAGAGCCTTCCGATACTCCTCAACGCCTCGTGAGCGTTTGTTGGACCCCAACTTTGCTTCGTAAGATGCATTGATACTCTCGATGCATGAGTACTTCGTAAGATGCATTGATACTCTCGATGCATGAGTACTCCGGAGCAAAGTCAGGCGTTTGGTTGGCTTGGAAGTACCAGGTACAGAAGCTAAGGCTTGTACAGCCTTTCGGCTCTTTGGGAGGCAGACAAAAAAGTGCTTCCGTCCCTCCGGCCACACTATAATACCAAGCCCGAGCACCTTCAAACAAGTTCCCACTGAAGGCGAGTCGAGCATTGGGATTACCGACATACAATTGATCATAGCCGAACTGTCGGGCGAAGCGATTTGGCATGTACGGCTCGATTGTGCACGAATTCCCTTGTCGGAAAAGCACATACCCAGGCCGAGTATTAACCAACCACCAGAAACTCCCGATGACAGTCTCGTGAAGTCATCTGGGCCCACGAAGTCAGCAAGTTTATCCCCGAAAGATGCATCAGCAATCTCGGGGAAGCAGCGATTGAGCTGGTAGTTCGAAGCAGCTAGAATGCACTTCCGAATGAAATACATATAAGTATTACACCAGCTTGAACCCTCCAACCGCTATACGAAACGGGTAAACCCCTCACTCCAAGACACCGGCGTCATCAGGGAGGGACAGTGCATAACGTACCAAGCCATTAGGTACGTGTAGGGAAGTTCAACCCGAGGGTTGGGACGCTTTACCGTCGGCCTCCCTCTGAGTCAACAATCGGCTCACCCTGGGAGTCGACAATCTTCTCTACCTGGCACAGACTCTGAGTTAAGGCCCGCAACCCGCTTTGAATACCGGCCGCTATGGCCAGGAGGAGGGCTATGGGCCTACCATAAGCCAGGAGCACCGCCGGATACACTACGTCGGCAACAATCACTTCATGTGGCAGCGTCGACACCACACAACGCTTCAACCACAACATTAAGAAGCCCGCCAACAGTGCTCGATTGGAGATAGGGGTCCGGGCTTGATGATGGAAACTTTCGAAAACCGTGTCAGGTTCGAAAGTATCCTCGTTCGACTCCGTGGTGTAGGAGTCTACAGAAGCCTGAATCCTATCGGCAATTTCCTCGTCGGAGCTGGGAGCCAGTCGGGTCACTGGATGGTCTTTCTGATTGACACCATTAAACAAGTAGCTTACCCAAGACAGCTGCTTGACTCCCCTCACCCTCCAAGAGGTTATCTGGCCGCAAATGTGGAAGTGACATAACACCTCCCAATAAGTCTCGTACACTCGAGGAGACGCTTTCTTCAAAAGGTGAAGCTCCTCAATGGTCGGGACGTATTCCTCATAGGGAGAGTCCCCCATTACCAGCCCCGAGACTTCGTACAACTCGTGCAGGGCAAGACCCATCTCTCCGACCAGAGTGAAGAATGTCCCCATCAGAGGATTGTAACGCTCCAGGATCCCAAAGAAGTTTTGAGAACTTGGTGGAATACCGTACTGCACGGCCCTGACCGCCTGGTACAATTCCACATGCTCCAACAGGCCTCCAAAATCGGCAAGGACGAAGCTCACCATCTTACCCCACCAATACTTCTCAGTGGAATGGATCCACCCGGGCGAACGGAAGTCGACCGAGAAATCACCCCCCACTTTCATGAATGCGTTGAGGAAGGTGGTGCCGAGTTTAGGAGTTTCTCCTACTGGGTGATCGGTCCTGAACAGCCCGGGAAACAGGCCGATAGCCTCCTTATCATGACCAGCATGATATACCTTCTTGGAGCCTAAGTTGCCGAGAGTAACCTCAGGGACGGGTCGGGAAAGCTCCCATGTCATTTTTCGAGGGACGGACATGTGCTGGAGATAAGATAGTGGGTACATCCTCTCCATGTTCGGAAGAAAGAATCTTCTATCCCCTATCTGACGAAGCCATTTATAATCTCCGTCATGCAAAGAATAGCCGCCCTCGCTAATATGGTCTCCAAAGAAGAAAGCAGGCTTCTCCATCGGAGCGCGAGCATTCGTCGTGAATGCCGCGTCAGTTATAAGCTCCCGAAAGGTTGTCGCGTCAACATTGGCGAGCTTCTCCCTTCGCTCCTTCGACTTGTCGGCAGTCACAGGAGCAGTCCTTTGCAGCACAAAGGTTAAATCACGGTCAGCACTACCTATGTGCCCGAAGTGACGCCTCTTGGAGAGTGGGCTGGAAGAGTGTCGCACTGCATAAGAAAATGACACTTGATCAGAAGTCTAAACGAAAATGATTAAGTGTCTATAATTCAGACGCAGAAGAGATACTGGACGCAGAAATTATCAAAATCCGCGTCCAGACCTGAGGATCCGCGTCCAGACCTGAGGACCGTGAGGCCAGCAGGGAGTCTGCATTTTCAAAATCCAAGACTTATGAACAATATCTAAGTACTTGGACTCGGTGCAAGATTCATAAAAACCAGCGTCTGACGTCACAGAACGCAAGAATCAAGTCCGCGTCCGGACCTTTCACAATTAGAAACATTCTAAGTGATGACTCCGGAACGCAAGTCTTACTGGCGCCCTATGTTCAACAAACAAGTACATCCTCAAGCGGATAAAAGCGATAGGGTCATCAAACCCGCGCCATGTTTGTTAACTCAAAGACCGCGTCTGAGAATCAAGCACGGTTTCAAATCTACGTTGGCGGTTCTCCTTCAAAGAAGGGATTTTTAGGGTTATAAGAACTCCATAAACCCCTCTAATGGCGAAAATCAAGCCTGATGGCGTTATACCTGAGATAGGGGCTTCCTGCATGGAGGAACCGCCCCTTTGGGCCTTAGTGACGACCGCCTTCGACGATGAAGCAGTTCGCTTGGCCTTGGGTGCCATTGCGAAGCAAGAATCTAATGCTAGACGAAAGAGAAGGGAACAAAGAGAACTTCTTTCTCAAACCCTAACAGATGCAAGCGAAGACGAAAAAGAGATTGATAATGACTCTCTCAATGACTGTCGCCCTTTATAGGCACGGTGATTCGCAAAGATACGCGGCGCTTGGCTCGACGCCGAATCACCGCCTGACGCGTGCACAGTGCATTTAATGCAGCGTGAAGTTCGCACGCCAAAAAGAAGGTGTCCCGACGGCTCCACAGGACACGTGGCAGTGCACTCATGGCATGGCACGGATTCGCACCCAACAGTCGCGCCTCTTCAATGGACGCATCTCTTCAGCTAGGCCATTGTTGCATCCAACAAGTCGCGTCTTTACTCCAAAAAGATGCGTCTCTCCGAAAGTTCGCATCCTTCCAATCAGCCTAAGAATCGCGTCTATCTTGTAGAATATCAGTCGCGTTCTCATTCCAAAAGATGCAGCCCTATGAAAGTCGCAACTTTAAAGCTGGCGTTCAGTCCTTGCTTCTGCATAACAGTTCAACAGTACACTGGCACAAGCAGACGACCGTCCACTCCTGGCTTTAAAGTGCACCCACGACAGACTTAAAGCAATCGGGGAGGTTTAGACTGTGCATCTAGACACTCAACACGATCAACTTTGGTGGCTTCAAAGTGTTCCACAGTCCACTCACGAAGACCATACTCCAGACAAGATCAAACCCGGAGCATTGACAGTCCAGTCATAAGGGTGAGCTCAGCTAGAGTCCAAAGTATTTCGAAATCTGTCCCACTTAACTGCGGAATATCGAAAACTTTAGAGGGGGTTCTGTAGGCTGTCTAAAAATCACTAAAAGACAAGCCATTAAAAAGCAGAATTCCAAGTTCTAAACGCGAGGCTCGACAGCCGCGTCTCAGCAGCACCAAGGCGCGAGGGTCGAAACCCGCGTCTCAGCCGCACCAAGGCGCGAGGGTCGAAACCCGCGTCTCAGTCGCACCAAGGCGCGAGGCTCAACAGCCGCGTCTCAGCCGCACCAAGGCGCGTAGGTCAAACCCGCGTCTCAACAGCTCCAAGGCGCGTGGGTTGACACCCGCGTCTCAGTTGTAACCGTCCCGGTTTCGGGGCCAATCACGGCCCACATAACGGGAAAAGTTAGCACCCATTATAGAGTGTTTTTAGGAGGCACGTACGCCCCTGAAACCCCTATAAATAGCCCCGTCGCTATGAAGAAGGGGTCGAATTTTTCGGTCAGAGGATTTTTGGAAGAAAAGAGCCCTGAGAGAAAAGAGAGAGTTAAACCCTTCAGAGAACTTGCTGTGTTCAAGTTGCTCTTTGCCTACCTTCTCTTTGAGAGTTTTGGTAGACAGAGCTGAGTTACTCCATCTACCATCCGAAGAGGAGATCCCTGGAAGGTCTCGACGGTCACCCGGTCAACGGAGAACAAGATTCACTCTCCATCGCCACTTGAAGAACCCAGCCTTAAACAAAGGGAGGATTCAAGACTCAACATCCTCCCTCCCTTGTAATCGGAAGACCGATCTGTTGTAATTTTCTATCCAATCAAAAGAATTTTACAATCAAATCCTCCTTTTCCGACGCATACAGCCCTGAGTACAGCCCTGAGCTGACACCCTGCTTTATGACATATAATGATTACTCAAGACACACTTTAGTTCTGTTACTCTGAGGGCAACTCAAGTTGTACGAACTCAGACGATGGCGATATATAGATGAGGGTTTCCTTATTTGGATTATGCCCTTGACGTATCAATTTCGTGAATCCATAATCTGAGCTTATACAGTTTTGTCCATACTTGTATTTATCGCATGTTTAATGTGTTTATCACATGTTTAATGTATTTATCGCATGTTTATTTGTACCTATGCTCTCGACATCATTTTATATTCATGTTTTCCGATTCAGACTTATCGATATACATGTATTTACTTCATCTCAGATTTCCTATCGTTCTTTTAATTTCTTTTATGTTACTTGTCATTGCATGTGCCTGCATGCATGAACCACATCACTTGATCATGTTCACGAGTGTCTGATATGCACTCCACTTGACTTTATCATTTGTGATCGCGGGGTTGCATCTGACAACCCTAAATTCTCATGTCCAGATCCTAGAACTCGGACCATAGTGGCTTTGCTGTAGCTGATCAGAGTGCGCAGCAGATCCTTCCGTGGCGATCGGGGTGCAGCAAAAGTTCGGACATCGCGTAGCTCTTCCTCCCAGTTCCTCACCTGTTTGGCTCCCGAGGCCCTCTTGCCGCTCGTGAGCACCTCTCAGCTTTTGTATATCTCTTTATGTATTGTACTTTTATATTTTTCGGTGATATAATATTCCTGTAATATTGTGTCTTATGATAACCATGTACTTGTACCTTTCTATTAGAATGTATATTAACACTATGCTTCAGTACTCTGATTCTTGCATGTACTGATGCTTAACGTATATATGTGAGGGTATTTCTGACCTGCGTATATACGTCGCAGTAACGTCTCCGTGCCCGTGGGATCAGGGCGTTACAGCTGGTCGTAAAGAAAGCAAATGATCCCGATTAAACACATGCTCCACATAATTAAATGAATATTCAAGAGCAATAATAACTTTGACAAGCAATTTTTGACTCCTTACATCATTAACTTGATATTTTTGAGGTGTCAAAGTTCCATATATTTTTTTACAGTGCCTTGTATCAATTATTGGCGAATGTCAACCTTTTTTTTTAGGCATGCCTTTAAGTGGTTCTTAAAGTGTGTGATTCCATGTTTACTATTTGCATTAGCTTCAAAAGCACAATATCTACATTTAGCCATTTTTATCATAGTAATTACCTCTTCCATCTACTTCTGTCTTTATTTTTTCCATCAAACTTAGTAAATCATCCAACACCGCAGAGGTACACTTCTTATTTTTTTTCACGACAACACTACTAGAAGTAGATTCGAAGGTGGTGACAACGCATTTGCATCTTGTTGAACCGAAGATGAAGGGAATCGGATGACGTGCTTATAGTTCACTATTCATAACAAAAAAAGACCAATCACTATTCATGACAAATTGACGACACACAATAACATGTTGATTAACAAAAAAAATATTATCAACTATTTTCATTTAAGCGATTCGAGTATCCACACAATTCTCAAAGTGATAAAGAAATTATACCTCCAAGAGCCTTCAAAAGAGATTGCTTCGGATTTGAAATCCTCCCACCAAGATAGCTAGA
Source organism: Agave tequilana (assembly GCA_038442645.1). Lineage (NCBI taxonomy): Eukaryota > Viridiplantae > Streptophyta > Magnoliopsida > Asparagales > Asparagaceae > Agave > Agave tequilana. The sequence continues at coordinate 52,806 of JAVJIF010023827.1, forward strand.
GTAAAGATCCTGCAAAATTCATATAAATAACCAAATTAATGATCTTGCCTTCATGAATCAAAATTTAGTTCATCAATCAAAGGCATGATTTCTAATTAAATGAAAATTAATAATAACAAAAAAAAGAACAAAAGAGAAGAAAAAGCTAAGGGTTGAGGAAAGATCAAAATTATGAAATATGAAAAATTGTTCAGGAGAAACATAAACTGTGAACGAGCCCACACTCCAAATCATGTAAATAATATGATCTTTGTTCAGGAGAAACATAAATTGTGTTCAGAAGAAACATAAACTGATTTTTACAAGAGGTCATGTAAAAAAATACACACAACACAATGCCAGTGAAAAAAATGCTCTTTTTGAAAAACACAAAAGAAAGCAATGTTAAAAGACCAAGAGAAGACAAAAATGAAAACCAGATAAACTCATCTTAAATCCCAAAAATCCAATTACTTGAAAGTAAATTTCACAAACCAAATCAAAATGCGCTATTAACTCGGTTAAGAGATAATAGATGGACCTAGCTCCACCGACCAACATAGTTTGCTAAAACAACCAAACAATTTATAACTTATTTTTAGAGGGCGCCGAAGTTGGAAGAGTCGATCGAGATCAACATCGAGAGGTTAAGAAATGGAGGAAAAGAGCACGGGATTTTCAGAGGGGAGATCCCCGACGAGACCGAGATGGACACGGAAATGGATCCACAGAGTACTGGCATCAACATGGCCAGAGATGACGAAGACGCCGTCAAGGTTTCTAAGATCCTAAAGACCCCTTCAAAACCTTAACCTTGACTCTAATCCCAATCGCCAATCTTTCTTCCCTGAAAGCAGTTGCGGGAGCTCGACGAGATGAAGCGGCTGAAGGGGATGGAAGAGAGCGTTGCGCTGCGCAGAGAGAGTTACTCCCGAGCTCCTTCGCCGGTGTCCCCAAGAACGTCGCCGCCGTCCCCGAGGCCTAAGCCCTAGTAGAGAAGAAAGAAGCCTGAGAGTGGGGTTGGAATTGGATGGTTGAATTTAGATTTGTTTGACGAGTTGAGTACTTGAATTATTGGATATATTAATACACTTGTGGATATCTGAATCCGACTTGAAGAACCCTATCCCCATCCGATAACCGATTATTCGAATCCGCATCCGAATTCGTTGGATGCAAAAAAAAAAGACATATGAATTCGCATGGCTAGAAGATTCAAATGCACCCCTTATGATTACTCACTTGATATAAGAGTTGATGAGTTATTTGTGAAAAATAAATTGTGTTTTCTATCAGTTTATGTTAAAATAATTCACGACGGACGCTGCCAGGAGTTGACCCTGTGCCATTTGCCTTGTAAGACTTTGAATATACCACTGAACTGTGCTTGGTAGTTGTGTTATTCTGCAATTGGAGTAAAACAATATCAATGCCACATAAATTTCACATACTCAAAGTCCTGAACTATTGCCGAAGATATTCTGAATATTCCGAATATTTCCCAAATTCCGAACTTCTTGCTGAATTATTCATGAATGCTAAACTTAGGAATATAGGCATACTCTGATATTTTAAACAATTTTACCAAACTCGAAATTTCTGCACTTTTGATGACTTTCAAGCAGTTGAATTAAATTACGGCAAACCAACATTTATCTGCCATTTTTGGTGATAATTTAGGAAGTTCAGAATAATTTGGTACCATCAATCATCAAGGTAACTTGAAATTTAGATAATTCCATGCTAAGGATGTAAGATTGGATTTGTTTGATAAGAAAAGAGAACTTTTGAGTTCTTTACATTTTTTAAGTAAGATTGTTGCCCATTAGCTTTTAAAGAAAGTTTTATATGGAAAGGGCATTCGCCAAGGATGAGTTTGCAACATATGATTCCCCACCCCCCACCCCCCACCCCCCCCCCCCCCACCCCGGAAAGCTTGTGGGACAAATCTCGTGCCACCTTGATAATCAAATTGCCTTCTATATTTTGACTGTGGATCTGGGATTCCTCTTTGCCAATGAGATTGCAGATTAAGAGTTCAATTTCCATCATAATTTGGTTTAGATCCACTTAAATTTGAGAGTTGTCATTAAGCTATTAATCTTTGTCACTTGATAAGCCTCCAATTCATGAGTTTAAATTTATAATAGTATCATCCTTCAAATCAGCCTCTCTACTTGTAATGAGTTTGAATCTCAAACTCACTCAATCTCATTGAGGTGAAAAACTCAATCTCATTGAGGTGAATAAGTTTCTCAAATAAGGAAGTATACTCCTAGTTTTATCAAACTTATCATGTTCTCGACCCCCTTCATTTATAAATAAAGGAACAATAGGGCCTAAAGTACAAGTTAAAGTGAAGCTAGAGAGCTGTAGAGAATATTGACTCCTACAAAAGGGCACACGAGCAAAGGAGGCTACAAAGAAAAGATAGTCGCGGAGGGTGCAATACAACGGGTTAATTTTGATTCTCCCAACACCCTAATTAATCCTCTTTTTTAATTCTCTGATTGTCTGGTTATTTATTCGTCTCTTCTTTTTTTAACAAAACTCCACCATAGCAATAGGCGTCACAACTTGTTTGTCTAACCATGACATCATGTGTCCTTGTGTACTCAACCTGTAGGTTTTAATGATGGCTAACAGTGATCGTCTTTAGATGGATTCACTGACCTGTTTACCAATAATGAACCCCCCCCCCCTCTCTCTCTCTCTCTCTATGCGCGCGCGCGCGCGTGTTTGGTATCTATGTTTCTTTATCATGTTATTTTTCTTTTAATTCTTTGCTACCACTATCATATAAAAATCTATCATAATTGATAGTTAGGCGAAAAGAGTTTGGTCCTTCGTTAAGTATTAACATAATAATACAACTTAATATAACTTTATATTGGTTTCCATATTCATTCAGTTGGATCTATTGATCCCAAAATTTATATTGGTTTCCATATTCGTTCAGTTGGATCTATTGATCCCAAAATTAAAGAACTTTCTTGTTAAAAATTTAAATAGGGGTTCATGTGAAAAACTCGAAAGGGAAAAACCACGAGAGAGAAAATTCACTATAATATCTTACAATGAATTCAGCAGAGTGATGCTGCAATTACAAGTTCTAAGATTTTCTATAATCAGATGCGAACCGCTAGAGTTTCTATGAGCTGGCATGAACTCCCTTTCTCGATGGAGAAGGAGATATATTTATACCCGCCTGAGCTGTTTTCGTAGGTGCAGATATTTCAGATCTACATTACTGCATGATTCGCACGTTATGATCTCCTTATAACCGCTCGATCGCGACGCTTGATTGTAGAACGCCATGCAGAGATATCCGCCACCATTCATAACCGCTCGCATTAATATAGAGAAAGAATTCACTATAATCTCCTTGTAACCTCTTCAAGTTGAATCAAACTTGATATTCTACTACTAAGTTTCATCCTCAATTAGTTCTAGCAAGAAATGGCCCTACCCACATTTTAATTTTCTCATACTTGCGAGTTATCCATAATTATGTACATGAAAACCTCATGTTTCTTTATTGCATGAACATAAGCTCCAAATTGTGAATATCCATAACCTCATAATGTAACAAATTACACAATTTCATTTCATGTCTACACATATTCCTATCCATTTAGCTTTATCTATCTTCTTCGTAAGTATGCCTAACCTCGCATCTTCTAGCTACTTAACCGCAAATGTTTAAAAACAACCCACCTTATGTTTCTCTATCCCACTACTCCAACAGCCCCAAACTTTACTAACCAACCACAATTTTTTCTCCCTATTTAAACACAAGTTTTAGCAAAACCAAGGGACACCAACAATCAGCACATGAAGAAGAAAATCATCTATTCTCTTCCTCATAAATCCTTCGTAACCTTGCTACCAATTGACCTCATCTCATTCCTATTATCTTTTTGGCATATTTCTAAACAAAAACAAAAGTGCATCCAAACCATGTTAGATCTCTCTCTCTCTCTCTCTCTCTCTCTCTCTCTCTCTCTCTGCATCCAAACCATGTTAGATCCCCCCCTCCAACCCTTTTTCTTGAGTTGCGCTCATTATTCATCCAAGCAGTTAAGATTAATCCCTTAACCAGTTATACTTATAAGTCATACAATGGTTAATTTTGATCCATCAAACAATAACACCTACCAATCTTGAGCAACTGCACATGGCAGTTATGCCTATTATTCATGTTTGGAATTTTAAAATTATGGTGCTTGTTATAGAAATTTTAGCAAGAAATCTATTCAATTTTGAGATCAAGAAATCCAACCAAATAAATACTGAAAACTAAAAACAAGTTGTATTAGTTATAGCAACAATAATATAAGGAGAAAGCTCTCAAATTCTGGCACAACTATTAAAAATGACAGCTTGTTCCATCATCCGTAAAGCAAATAATTAAAGGGGAAAAAATACGCCCATAGATATATACATATCAATAAAGTATGTTATTTGTTGGAGGGACCTTCCCTCCCTCTTTCCCTCTCTCTTTATCCCTCTCCCTCTCTTTCCCTCTCCCTCCCTCCTCTTGTGAATTACATGGTATACACCTGTAACCTTCAAATTAAGTTAAACTATGAAGTCTTCATTCAATAACATTATCCATTTAATATCCCAGCTGTTATATCATAAAAAAATGTAAACCACAGTACAGTTTTACTGTTCAATTACAACCACAGTACACTTGTTAAAGCTCTTACGAAATTCTCATTTCTTTGTCCCCATAAAAGTTGGTAAACCATAGGATAAGTGGTGCTGAGACGTGTTGGGGAGATGTACTTTTGGATGGATTCTTACAACCATTTCAATCAAATATATAATCATGCCAAGGTGGCATGAACAATTTTGTACTGCATGGAGACATGGCCAGATGGGAAAGTCAATGATTTATAAAACCCTCACGATCCTTCTCTCTTCAGTTTCCTGTGCTGGTGTTTCTTCCTTGAGTCAATGTCTTACACTCTTCACCACCCATCTAAACTTTTTCCACTCTCTTGCATCTACTGAATCTCTATGCCTTTCATATGTCATGTGCTCACCAAGCAATGCTTGACGGGAGACGAACACTAGAAAATCTCAACTTAGGGTTTATCACAAGATAGGGTTTGAGAATCTCTCCCTTCGACATGTCACCCGAAGCATACTGACACACAAAATGCTCAAACGGTAATTTTCATAATCAATCATTAACTCAATAACAAAGCAGTCTTGGCCTTATATATAGGCCTATAACTCCATGATAACTCCTATCACAACAAATGTGGGACTATGATAAGATAAATCAACCAACTACAAAAATCACATAAAATAAAATAAGATAAAATGACCCAACTAACTAAAATAATCTAAGATAAAATGAGTCAACCAAATAAAAAATAAGATAAAATGACCATACTAACTAAAATAAACTAAGATAAAATGATTCAACCAACTAAAACAAACTAATCCACGAGATGTCCTCATCATTCCCCCGAGGTTGGAGAAAATTTGAACTTGTCGGGTGTAGATCTCCTCGGATCTCAATCGAGCCACGGTGATGGTCCTAGACCCAGCAGATGTGCATCAAGACTAAACCAATGTGACAGACTTCGATGGAGAAAAAGGATCGAAGATCGGCGGCGGAGACCTTCGTCATCGAGGGGCAGCGGAGAAGCCTTCATTGTCGGGAGACAGAGGAGAGGAAGGGAAGGAGCTATCAGTGTTAAGGAGCTGGCGACGACGCGTGGATCAAATGTTGTTGAAGGACAGGATGAAGAGAACAGTGGCGTGTCAAAATTTTCAAAGGATTTTGAAAGGGATTTTTGGAAATTTTTTGGCAAGATATAAGGTTAACAAGGGAACTGAGCTTTGTGAAAATTTGGCGGATGCTAGGGTTTTATGGAATGTAGAGAAAAAGAGCAGGATTTAGCTCTGATACCAAAATAACGAGGGACAAACACTAAAAAATCTCAACATAGAGTTTATCACTCAAGATAGAGTTTGAGAATCTCTCCCTTGGGCATCTCACCTGCAGCCCACTGACTACACAAAATGCTCAAATGGCAATTTTTATAATCAATCTTAACTCAATAACAAAGCAGCTTGGTCTTATATAGACCTACAACAATATGATAACTCCTATCACAACAATATGGGATTAAGATAAAATAAACCAACCAACTACAATAACCACCTAAAATAAAATAAAATAAAATGACCCAACTAACTAAAACAAACTAAGATAAAATGATCCAACAAATAAACAATAAGATAAAATAATCCAACCAACTAAAACAAAGTAAGATAAAATGATCCAACCAAATAAAAAAAATAATCCACTAGATGTCCTCATCAATGCTCCTCTTCGACTCTCCTCTTCCTTGCTTCAGTCTCTAAATCAATAGATTATGCACCAAGCAGTACAAATCATTTCTCTCTCATGTACATTCTAGTACAATGGCCATGCTACCTTTCTTTGGTTTCTCACGCTTCTATCTTCAAACATATTCCAAATGATTTTGTCTAAAAACATATGCTTTGAGTGGTAAATAGCAATTTTGTCCAGTACAAGCAGAGATGACTCGGATTAGGTGAACAAGCTTATGCTTATTCGTCTTGTTTTAGATTGATTGCAAACTTATTCATGTGAAATGATCACTCAAGTAAACCTTGAAAACTAGATCATATCTGCAACTAATCAACAATCAAGGAGCATTAACTTTGACATTATATCTGACCAAGAAGCATGAGCCTCAACGATAGGTACCTACATCCACATAAACGACAGAAGCCAAGCATCAGATATAATACTCATCTATTTACTATCACCACATATCTTCTCCGCCACCATCCAACCCAAAATCTCATTTCAATTTGAACCAAAGCCCTAACCCGGACCTCTCTCCTCTTCTCCTCCACCTCCTCCTTTCTCCTATCCTCCTTTCTATCATCACCATCATCTTAAATTAACTAGGATTTTCTTTGGAAGAAGATAAGTAGGAGAAAATTGAAATTAGTAACATTTTAATTAAATTAAACAAATCACTAAATTAATTAAAGAGATTAAATGGGTCATGTGATACTAATGTAACTCATTTGACGAAAAGCATAATAGAAGTTTACTCTAGGGGTGAAGTGACGATTTTCATAGTCCGGGGGTAAAGTGTGAGACCCTGATAGTATAAAGGTGGTTTTGAAATTTACCAAAATTATTAAGTTGCTCTCAAAATTGTTTAAAAGTGTTAGCTTTAGAGGATGTGTCGTATTGTCTAATGAGACAGTGTGTCGTATAATTTGCTTGAGAAACCTTACCATTTGAGAAGTTTCTTTCACATGCAATGTACGCTGCAAATCCAGTAATAGTTATATAAACTACCCAATATTCAAAAAGTACAAAATTCAACATTAAATACCTAAAATTTGATCGTCAGAGCAACAACGAAAATTATATAATGCCTCAAAATTTAATGCCCAAGTGAAAGAATTGAACCCTAAAACTACTAGCGCGAGCAAATTAAAAGTAACGAAAAAACTAAAAGTAATGAAAAATCATGAGAACCCATTTGAAGAACTGGATTGAGCGAACCTTGGTGGAGAGATAGGTGTCTTGGACCGTAGACCAAGAATTTGAGGTTCCCTCTTGATGTCTGCGAGAGCGAGCGTCCGAGAGATTGAACTCCCGTCTCCACTGCGGAATCTACTTCTGAGATTGGCAGCGCAAATGATCGCTCGCACTCTCGTTATCATCTCTTCTTCTCTCTGGTTTCAGTTCTAATTGAAGAGACTGAAGAAGATATTGATTCTTCTCCTTTTTCCCTCTCTTGTTGTTTTTGTTCTTGGGGAGCAAGAAATAAGGCATCAGGTCGCTTCCAGTACTCGAAATTTCCAGTTGCATTTTATGTACGGTGGTCTTGGGCCGTTTGAGCCCATTAAACGTGGACCTATCCAGACTGGCCCGTCTTGTCGGCCCATTTATTTGCTGAAACTATTAACCTAAGTACCAGTTTTTGTTATTAGTCCAAAGGTGCTATTTTTATCTGGATCTCTGAGTTCAAGACAGTGCTCGGGCTATACATGTGACAAAGATGAGGGGGTTTAAATTAATGTTAATATTATATATATAGTTGTATCAATATTTATGATTTTATAAATTTAATATACTATTAAAATATAGTATATTTATTGTTGTGGAGTCTATGTTGATAATTTGTATTTTGTAGACATGTAGAAAAAGAATTTTTAAGGAGCTAAGTAAATACTTTGTTCATAGTTAAACATTTGATCTGTTATTTACTAAATATTTAAGGAGCTAAGTAAATTTAAAATCTCCAGGTAGCCCACAAAGAACAGTGGGCATCAAAGCAGAGCAAAGGCCAAAATGAAAACAACAATTGCTTCCAATCAAGTTGTTTGCCAGTTGATATCTACATGTGCATGACAATACAGACAGAATCCTTGAAAGAGAAGTACAGTAATAACAATAGCGATGATGATAATAACATTAAAAAAGATGAGAGGCGTGTTCAACTGCTCCCCATTCGCCGAGATTCCGATCTTTTTTATTCCAATTTAGGACTTGTTTGAGGGGGGGAAAAAAATTGAGAAAATTACAGTTAGACTCACACAATCAGCTTTTTCAAAGAAAACCAACAGTGAAGCCTGTGAGATTTTCTAGCACAAATCTGAGGAGTCAGAACTTTTGTGATTTTCATTGTTATTGTTATTTTTTTCAATAATGAACAAACAAATACATATAATGAATTTCGCTAACGCCACACCGTTCATTTGACTAAAAACTGACAAACAAAGTGCCCCACGCGGCGACCTCCCGCGCTTAGAGTTGGACGTTGCTGTTGCTGATGTTGTTGGTTTGCCTTTTGTCGTTTCTGTAGAGGCGTTCCCGCGCTTCCCGCTTCTCCGCCATCAAGCCCATGTTCTTCCCGCCAAAAATGCTTGTCCAGTCGCTGCTCCTAGGGCTTGCCTACGTGCGTTAAAGACCGCGGACGGCGACGTTAATAGTGGTCCCTTCTGATGATGAGACAGAGATTTCTTTTTGCACGTTCCTTTCAAGATACGAGTGCTCTTAGATGATAGTTTTAGGAATCATTTTTCTTTTTATTTTTGAAAGGTTAGCCACTAAAATCTTGCTCGCTCGGTAAAAGCCCATTAATTGAAAAATCATATCCAATCCTTTTCTTTTCCGTTCTTGTCTAAACTAAGTAGGGGCGTCAACTGAGCCGTATCGAGTCGGGAACGGCCCAAGGCACGGCGGGCTAGCAAGCAGGCTGGGTCGAGCCTGCCCCGCCTGGTCAAAACGCGACAGCCCGGCCCGGCCAGGGCCCGGGCTCCATTTATAGAACCCGGCTCTGGCCCATGGGCTGGGTGACTCGGACCCGGGCAAGGCCGACCCGGCCCGTAAATTTTTTAAAAAAATAAAAATTATTTTAATAAATATTAAATAGTTTTATCTCCCTCATTTGACACGACTGTTGTGTGTGATAGTGGTTATCGCGTTTGTACAGTTAGGTTGAGATCTAGAGTTCGAACTTGGAGATTTACAAAAAAAAACAATTTACATTTTATTCCTCGGGTCGTGGCGTTGGAGGCTGATGTAATGCCCCGATTCGGCGAGTATGAAGATGTTACTGCGACGTATATACGTAGGTCAGAAATACTCTCACATATATACGCTAAGCATCAGTACAAGTACAAGTAAGAATCAGAGTACGAAAATACGTGATGTATTATACATTCCAACATATGAGTACAATTACAAAGTTATCACAGGAACATGCAGATTCAGGGGAGTTAGAAACTCCCAACGAGTGGTGTGATGAATGCCAAATGGCGTGCATAGATAGACTCACATGTATCGATAAATCCGCATCGAAGAGCATGTATTGAAAACTGTGTCGTGACCACAAGCATACATGAACATGAATGAGGCATCAAGTGATGTAATGTACAGAAACGATAAAACTAGTTGTACGAGCTCAATAGACAGATCCATCAGAAAGTTATACGATAACTAAGTATCCATATAAATCAAGAATAAACGTGTCAAGAGATTAAGTACAATAATAAAAGTGTAATAGCAAGCAATGAGACAAGTTGTGTACAATATGGTAATAGCAGGAGATCGGTGAAATAGTACGCAGGTGGTAAAGTCAGGAATATATAATATAATAGGGTAAAGTATTCCTAGAAGGTCTCCTTAGATTACAATCTAAGGAGACGGCTTAAAACTCTAACATCTCAATTTTTTTCCACAATCCGACCGCGCATTATCATCTTCATGCTCTAAGATGTACACATATAAAAAATCAAGTGATTAAATCACCTTTACCCAATATAAATCTCAAAAAAATTTTGGGATGTTAGAATTTTAAGGCTCCTCCTTAGATTGTAATCTAAGGAGACCTACTAGGAACACTTTACTAATAATAGTAAACCAAAAATCTGAATTAAAACTCGATAAAAGCAATATGGCAAAACAAGCAGTACAACCCAGATTAAGGCTTCATGAGATAAGTACGTCGAAAGAATAATCTAAACAAGAAACTTCATCTATATACCTTGCATCTTATGTTATCTTAATCTAATTGTATACAACTCGAATTACAAAACACAATGAATTATTAATTAGTATCTTATTATTATTACTCGTCCACCCATATATTTAAGTATGTATTACCTGTAGACATATATCCATATATGAGTAAGCCGATTTGTTATTGGAAACTAATGATGAGACAAACGACTTATGTTTACAATGGGTTCCATGCATGTCCGAAATAACGACCCAATAACCTGACATTTAGTCAGGCCCGTGCCGCAAAGCACTTATGATACAAAAATCGGGTTGTAAGAACCACCCCGCCCAGAACACTTGGAGACCACAAGTAGAATCTCAAGATTTTAGTTGCACAACGTCCCTATACCATTGTAAATAAAATCATAATTGAAGTCAGTCAGTTTTCTCTTACCCGATATAAGTTGTCCTTTTTATAGTTTATTATATGTAATTATCATATTACGGGAATGGCAGGAACATGACAGGTTCAGGAGTATATAAGTACTATAAATTTAGGTCACTGTATTTAATACAGGATAATAAGTCACTGTATATAATACAGGATAACATGTCACTGTATATAATACAGGATATCAAGACAGGATTCACGAAATATGATAATCACAAGGCAAGCAGTCATGTATAAGGTGGCAGGTGATAAGTGATATCAAACAGGTGTCAGGTGATAGCATGCAAGAGTCAGGTGTCAAGTAATGGCATGTAGGTGTCAAGTGCCAAGTGATAACATGCAGGTATCAGGTGAAAGCAAGATAAGTATTAACACATTAGGTGAAAAACATGTCAAGCAATAACAGATATTAACGGTCGAACAACACGAAATAGGAAAATGATAGCGATACAGAACATCAGTACGAACACCAGAAAACATTCATTTTGAAAAACAGTTTTTAAGTAGAGATTTCAAACTCTCACAATCGTCTAATAAAAGAGTTAATCGAGTTTTAGGCAAGGGAGTAAGTAAGCAAGTGAACATGCAAGCGAAGTTAAACAAGCTGGGGACAAAATCAGTAAATAGAGTTTAATCACTAAACACCCGGTGGAACTCAGGGACGACTCAGCTTAAGATTCGAGTTTAAAATTCTGGCAGAGTTCCTAGGCGTGTTTAGTGGTAAAACGCTGAGCATTGAGCTGCCTTTTCACAGCCGTAGCTAAAAGTCCAGAGGACTTTAATAAACCTCGGAGAGGTTAAGCCTGGAGGCTGTAGTAGAACTGTAGAGCAGTTAAGGGGCCCGAAAGCAGGTCTGCATGTACAAGCGTTAGTATCAAACAATACACCATTCCCAATACACATGTCTGGAAACACAACACAAGGTCCCAGAAAAATAAGAAAACGCCCATCAAAGCGGGGTATCCAGAAAAGCGAGAACACTCGCCTAAATAAGAAAAACACC
>JAVJIF010023828.1:0-63102 GCA_038442645.1 Agave tequilana
CAAAGGTTTTCTGGTTATGTTTTGGTTATGAAAAAGTTTGGTCTTGCTCTGGTGATTCGTGCATTCTCATAAGCTTCATTCCGTATCTCCTCTAATTCTGAAATCTGCAGTTTCCTAAGTTCACCGGCCTTGGTCAAATCAAAGTTGAGTTGCTTAATTGCCCAGAGGGCCCGGTGTTCTAACTCTACTGGCAGATAACAGGCTTTGCCAAACACGATTCTATAAGGAGACATCCCCAGAACTGTCTTAAATGCTGTGCGGTAAGCCCACAATGCATCATTGAGCTTAACCGACCAATCCTTTTAGTTCTGTCCAACAGTCTTTTCCAGAATGAGCTTGATCTGTCGGTTGATGACTTCAACCTGCCCATTTGTCTGGGGATGATACGAGGTCGATAACTTGTGATTGATGGAATATTTTCGCATCAGAGCTTCAAAAACTCTGTTGCAGAAATGCGATCCATTATTACTAATTATCGCTCTAGGGGTGCCAAACCGGGAAAAGATGTTTTCTTTGAGAAATTTGACAACCACTTTGTTGTCATTCGTCTTGGTTGGCACAGCTTCTACCACTTAGAGACATAATCTACAGCAACCAAAATGAATTGGTTGCCGAAGGAGTTGGGGAATGGCCCCATAAAATCGATGCCCCAAACATCAAAGATTTCAACTTCAAGGATCGGGTTCAGGGGCATCATGTCTCTTCTAGAAAATTTCCCGATTTTCTGACAATTTGCACATGACTTGCAAAAATGATATGAATCCTTGAACAAAGTGGGCCAGTAGAACCCACTTTGTAGAACCTTCTCTGCAGTCTTACGGGGACCGAAGTGTCCTCCGCATGCAATATCATGACAAAAGCTGAGCACACTCCTCTGTTCCTCCTCGGGTATGCATCATCTAATTATTTGGTCTGGACAATACTTAAAAAGATACGGTTCTGCCCAGAAGAAGTACCGTACTTGGGCAAAGAAGCGGTATTGGTCTTGCTTTGTCCAGTCAGCAGGTAATTGTCCTATGGCCAGGTAATTAACGATGTCAGCATACCATGGTTACTTAAAAATGACTAGGATATGCTCGTCTGGGAAATCCTCATTGATCGGAGATTGGATGGTTGGTGAATTCAGAATTCGTGAAAGATGATCAGCAACCACATTTTCTATACCTCTTTTATCCCGAATTTCTAAGTCAAATTCTTGCAGCAAAAGGATCCACCGAATCAGTCGGGCTTTGCATCCTTCTTGGTCATGAGGTATTTTAGAGCCGAGTGATCCGTGAAAATCACCGTTTTCGAACCTAACAAGTAGGGCCGGAATTTTCTAACGCAAAGACAAAGGCCAAGAATTTCTTCTCAGTCGTTGTATAATTCTGTTGGGCGTCATTCAAGGTCCTACTCGAATAGTAAATCACGTGTTGCCTATTATCGATGCGCTGTCCTAGAACAGCGCCAATAGCAGAATCAGATGCATCACACATGATTTCGAATGGCTGGGCCCAATTAGGAGCAGAAATGATAGGTACAGAAATCAGTTCTTGCTTAAGCTTCCCCCATGACTTGAAACATTCATCGTTGAAATCAAAGGGCACGTCCTTAGCGAGCAGGTTAGTTAAGGGCCTCGCAATTTTGCTAAAGTCCTTAATGAACCGTCGGTAGAACCCAGCATGCCCTAAAAAGGATCTAATATCCTTGATGCTTTTGGGGAGGTGGAAGCTTAGCAATCACTTCTACCTTAGCCTTATCTACTTCTATGCCTCTCCTCGAAATCTCATGGCCCAAGACAATCCCTTGTCTCACCATAAAGTGACATTTTTCCTAGTTTAGAGTTAGGTTCTTCTCAATGCATCTTTGTAGCACTAACTCTAAGTGATGAAGACATTGATCAAAGGAATCTCCGTAGATGGAGAAGTCATCCATGAAAATCTCAAGAAAACGTTCCACCATATCAGAGAACAAACTAAGCATGCACCGTTAGAACGTTGCAGGAGCATTGCACAATCCAAAAGGCATGCGCCTATAAGCAAAGGTTCGAACAGGCAGGTGAACGTCGTCTTTTCCTGGTCTTCTGCAGCAATGGGGATTTGATTGTATCCCGAGTACCCATCTAGAAAGCAGTAGTACTCATGTCCAGCCAAACGCTCAAGCATTTGGTCGATGAAGGGTAGCGAGAAGTGGTCTTTACGGGTAGCAGCATTCAACTTTCTGTAGTCGATACAAACACGAACCTTTGTAGGCAATCTTGTTTGTACCAACTCTTTTTCCTCATTTTCTACTACCGTAAACCAGCCTTCTTTAGGACCGCATGAACTGGGCTAACCCATTGGCTATCAGAAATGGGATAAATGATCCCATTATCTAATAGTTTCAGAATTTTAGCCTTCACTACCTCTTGCATGAGAGGGTTAAGCCTGCGTTGTGGGTCCCTCCTAGGGGTTGCTTCATCAACTAAATGGATTCTATGTTGCACTATGGCTGGACTTATTCCTTGATGTCCTTCATTGTCCATCCAATGGCTTCCCTATGTCTTTTCAGAATAGACATTAAGCTGTCCTCTTGTTGCTCAGTCAGGTGGGATGCTATGATGACTGGCAAGGTGTCCTTTCCGCCCAGGTAGGCGTACTTGAGATGTTCAGGCAGGACTTTCAACTCTAGGGAAGGTGTTGTTCATTGGAGGGAATCTCTGGGCTTTCGATCCTAAGATGGGGTACCTTGGGGCTTGATGCCCAATCCAATCCACTGCTGAATGAATCATGATCTGGTCTAGATTAAAATCCTCAGCCTTCAGATCAAACTCTGCCTCAGCTTCTATCTCCATGCATTCCTTATGCTCACTGGTCAGGTGTTCAATAGAATTGACCTCGAATGTCTGATCATTGACATCCTTAGGTTGTCTTCCAAGATTGAAAACATTGACTTCCTTCGTCATGTCTCCGAAAGTTAATCGCATGGACCCGTTCCTACAGTTGATTATGGCATTGGCTGTAGCTAGGAATGGGCGCCCTAAAATGACGGGAGTTTGAGACCTAAGATTGGACACAGGTTGGGTCTCAAGCACAATGAAGTCAACGGGGTAAATGAAATCCCCGACCCAGATGAGACATCTGTGATTTCCCCCTTTGGGATCTTCACACATCGGTCAGCTAGCTGGATAGTGACTCGAGTTGGGCTTAGCTCACCCAACCCAAGTTGCTGGTATACAGAGAGAGGTAGCTAGTTGATACTTGCTCCCAGGTCAAGAAGCGCTCTACTGATTTCGGTCTGTCCTATGGTGCAGGAAATGGTGGGACATCCGGGATCCTTGTATTTCACCGGAATGGGACCAGACAGAATTTCGCTTATGTTAGTGGCCAAGAACACTTTCTTGGGCACATTGGTCTTTCTCTTCTTAGTACACATATCCTTCAGAAATTTGGCATAAGCTGGGACTTGTTGGATAGCGTCTAGAAGTGGCACATTTAACTTAACTTGGTTGAACATCTATAGCATTTTCTCCATGTGCATATTTTTATTATTGTTCCTAAGCCTATTGGAAAAGGATGCTACAGGCTTGTGAACTTGTTCAGCAGATTTGTCCTCGTCAGATATCTGTGGAGCGGATTGGGAGGAACTAGCAGAGGTGGAGGCTTGAGTGGGATCAGGATGGACTGGACTCTTCTGCTGGTAGACCTGGTTGTCTACCTTCTTTCCAGATCTTAGTGTGTGAACAGCATTACACTGGTTAATTGATGGATCCTGGACTTCATATGCTTGGTTGGAGGTTTTTGGGTTAACTAATGGCTGACTAGGCAAAGTACCCTTAGGTCTTTCACTTAGGGAGCTAGCTAACTGGCTCATCTGCAATTCCAACCTTGATATGGCCTGTGAATGACTATTCAGAGTTTGTCCCTGGTTCTGCATGAAAGCAGCCTGGGACTTAATGAAAGCCTCTATGCTCTCCTCCAATTTACTGATTTCTTTTCCATTAGAGAGCCTTGGGAGGAGGAAGATGGGGCTTGACTGGGAAAAGGTGGTGGAGGAGCAGGATGGTGAAAGTTGTTTGGAAAAATTAGGCTTGGGAGGATTGTTTTGGGCCCAGGAGAAATTTGGGTGATTTCTCCAGCCGGGATTGTAGATCTGCGAGTAGGGGTTGTGAGGCGGCCGTGAGTAAGCCGCGTTCATGTGTTCCGGTGGCATTGTTGGGCATGGAAAATAGGGCACTCTTCAAAGACATGGTTCGGTGCCTGACAATATGAACAACCCGGATTGTGAATTGGTGGTGGGTTGATCTGGTTGACACTAGCAGGCTCTTTTGTTTCCAGAGCCTCTATCCTTCTCATCAGGGTAGCAATCTTAGCCTCGGCAGCTATGGATGATTCTAGGGATAGGAGCCCTCCTCTTGAAGCTATAGATTGTGAATTCCTAGGTTTCTCAGAGGCTGGCTCCCATTGCAGGGTTTTCTCAGCTAAGTCCTCAAATAAATCCCAACCCTGATTCTCATCCTTCTGCAAGAACCCTCCCTGACACATCGTTTCTAACAGGGTCTTAGTCTGATAATCTAGACCATCGTAGAGAATCTGGCACTGACGCCATTTCTCCACGCCATGATGAGGGCACTGAGCGAGGAGATCTTTGAATCGCTCAAAGTATCTCCAAATGGTTCACTCGGGTCTTGCTTAAACTGCATGATGTTCTTCCTAATGAGGGCAGTTTTGTAAATTGGGTAAAATTTCTTCAAGAAAGCCTTGAAGAAATCATCCCACGTCGTGACTGAATCTGCTGCCAAACTGTACAACCATTTCTTAGCTAGGTCCTTTAGGGAAAAAGGGATAAAACGTAACCTAACGACATCGTCTCCTAGCTGGGGTATTCGCATCATAAGGCATACTTCTTCAAATTCCCTAACAAAGAAGTATGCATCCTCTGATTCTAAACCATGAAATTTGGGAAGAGTGTTAATGAATTGGGGCTTTAACTCAAAGTTATTTCCGTTGGCTTCAGGAAGTTTTATGCAAGATGGAAGCGAAGTTCTGATCGGGTAAAATCTATCCTGAAGTGACGCCATCACTGGTTCTGGATGCACGGGTAGAGAAGTATTTCTTGTTAATCTGGAAGTTGATGGATCTCTCACCCACTCTTGCATGCAGCACACCACAACCAACGTGAAGACAACAAACAATCAAAAAAGAAAAAACAAACAAAAGAAAGAAAAACAACCACAAGCCTTAGTCTAAGGTACCTAGACCTAGACGACTCCTAACTGGTCGATTCTGGAGAAGGTTGTTGCAGGAACTCGACTACAAGCTAATCGGCCAGGAAAGGGCAAAGCTCAGGGGGAGGGAGGTATCGGGCAGAGCCACGGGCCTAATTATGCCAAACCACGGAGCTTTCGAGGCTTTACCTCTAAATCCACTTTCCTTAGACACCGATTTTGCAAGAGTAAAGTTCTTACAATTTCCAACCTCGGTTGATCTCTTAGTGAGTCCGAGGTGTCCCTAGGGCCAACGTCTATTGATTTTTAGTTAAGGCTTGGGAAAATGTGAGTGCACTTGGAGATGATTTTTGGGCTAAGGAAGGGTGATGAAATCCTACCTTATCTTGTTTATTTGGGTTTTGCCCTTAAAGTCAATTGTGCAAGTGTACAGTTTATTCACAACAAGGTAACACTCAAAGCGGTAAATCACTTCAGAATGTTGGTCCTATTCTATATGAATGCACACGTACCTTGTCTCCAGCACTCTTCAACAGAAATTGAAATGAATTGAGATAGACACGTGCCCTAAATGCAAAAGTCTAATCCAAATTTCAATTAAGCAACAAGTGAATTTCTGTTGAATTTATTACACATGAATATGGTGAAGCATCCAAGGAAACTAAAAATTTAGAAAGCAAATTTTTTTTTAGCGGCTTTCGGCAACCCTGCAAACGAGTTTGTTAGTACTTCAATCGGAAAAACTCGCTTTTACACGAATCTTCCCGAGGGCAAATGAATCCCGCGCAATGTCCTTGGCCACCTCTTTTGCTTCCCGTGAAAGTGAGTTCCTTGGTTCTTCTCCTACACACAAAAAACAAAGAACAATCTTTAGTAGTGAACAATAAAGCCGTTCCCAACAGGCAACGGCGCCAAAATTTGATCGGCAAAAAGCAAGCACAAGAAAAGTAGAAAGAGAGTGGGTCGAAGTTACTGCTTTTGCGATTCTTCCGTAGTAGCGAAGTGGCTATACGGGTCGTATCCACAAGGAGGGAAAGCGATGGAAGCTTGATGCGGCTTTTATGTTCAAGAAAGGAGAATGTTCTTTGTTTCCAAATAAAGAATTTAAAAAGTGAAAACAAGTTGTTTCAAGGATTGTGGAAAATGTTTTGGTAGTTTGTAAAAGTGGATTTTCTTAGTTGTAAAAACGCATGGCTAACCTTCTACTAATTGCTCCCACTAATCCCTAACTTCTTGAAGATGTGCCTCACGATGGATCATAGACAAGCTTACCCCTGATGCAATGGAACTATTCACGTGGAAATCGAGTGAAAGTTCTTCCTATAACTTTGCTTTACACGATAAAAACTCGGACATTCCCATATCAAGATCCATTAGAAGGCAAGAATACGGGAAGACACGAGTGCACTAATGGTATCGGCAAAGTTAAAAGGAAAGTCTCTAACTTACAACAACAAGCAAAGTACAAAACTTATAGATCATCAAAACTATTTAAGTATGAAATCTAAGAAGGTAAATACTTGTAGGTAAGTTAGAGTTAGAACCCTCGTCTTAAGATGCCATAGTTCTCGTTTGCACAAGGCTTGTTGACACTATTGACTCATGCGGGTTATCGATTAAGTAGTTAAAGATTATGGGGTTAGTAGTTAGTTAGCCATGCTATGGAGGAGTTAGTTACACATGGTAAAGAAAAGAACAACAAAAGAAAAGAGATAAAGAGAAGGAGTTACACTAAAGCAAGAATGTAAAAGCAAATGCAAAGACAAGTAAATGGAAAGAAAGAAGAGAAGTAGTACTTGTATTTATCTTGTCACCTTTCCAAATACAACTCCTTACAAACTCTCTCTCTTTCACTTTAATGGCTAATCCTAAACCTAGAAGAAGAACAACAACTACAAAACCTAAAAAAGATTACAAATTCTCTCCAACTCCTTGGTCTCCCCAAACTGAAGACCCCCAGGGGGTATTTATAGGCACCAGGGAAAGGGGGCCACGTGAACAGCACGTGGCCCAAAACTTGAGCGCGCGCGCCCACATTGCCGCGGAAATGCGACACTGGCCGCGTTTCCGCGGCATTACTTTGGCGGCGCACGCAGCGCCGCCTGCCGCGCGCCGCCTGGTTATCCCCCGCCGCGCGCCCATATGGCCGCGGAAACGCGGTATATGCCGTGTTCTGCGGTAATACTTTGGCGGCTTGCGCAGCGCCGCCCGCTGCGCGCCGCCTGGTTGTCCCCTGTCGGCTGGATCTCTTGGTTTCTGTTTTGGCCGCGTTTTCGCGGCAAAATGCCGCGTTCCGTTGCTTTCGTTGGGCGGCACGTGCGGCGCCGTCTGCTGCGTGCTGCACTGTTGTCTCCCTGTTGGTTAACGCTCCTGATTTTGACAGGGTCAGCCCTCTAGGTCAATAGCTACCTTTAAGCCTTTTAATCACCAAATAATGGTGATTTAGACCTTCTTCTTGATTTACCCACCATGGACCTAGGATCAAGCAAGCAAGGATTTATTAGTAGAATTTTACATGAAATAAATATGAGAATGTGATGAAAATTATGCAAAATTAGAGACTAATCAAAAGTCCACCTATAAGAGTCCTTGTTCACGATCACATACAGATTCAAGGCTTATAGTATTGTTTGTAATCACTCAAAGAGAAAGATTGTACAAGAGCGTCTTCGGGTTGAAGAGAAGTTGTACAAGGTGTTGTGTCTTCTTGGTTGTAAGAAGAGTTGTATATATTTGGCAAAGGGAATTTGTTTAGTGGTATATAAGGTGTTGATTTTGGCGTACAAAATTAAGGTTAAAGGAAAATCTCAAGCGGGTGGCTTGGGAACTGGAAGTAGATCAAGAGGACCGAACCAGGATAAATCACTTATGTTTGCGTTTGGTTTACTTTCTGTGATTTATTTCCTTTTATGCAAGTTCTTTTATTTAACTCTAATATCTTTGTTTGAGTATTGACATAATTTTTAGATCCTATATATATATATATATATATATATATATATATAATATATATATATATATATATATATATATATAATATATATATCCGGTTATGGCCTATCCAAATTCATATGGTTCTAATTCATTATACAGACTAAATCCACCTTTCCATCCACTAACCTTTTTTCTGAACTTTAACACTCAACTTGCCCACTCATCTTTTACTTCTTAGTCACCCATTTGGTGCACTTACTGTCATGATCCATCCTATTCTTCGGAACAGTATCCTTCGATAGAGTATCAATTAGTACTAAGTCAAAATCGATTCCATACATTTCAAAGACCTACAAGTGATGCTTATCTTCAAATTTCAATTCAAGGGTTGGAATTATTTTGACACTACATGAGATCAATGCTATACAAACGCTCAGTTCAATTGGTCCTACATTGAACCAACACCTCCTTCTGGGGATTTGATTATGAGCAAGAGGGAATGTGTAGACGATTAGACAAACTAGAAGACGAACTAGAATTCTATTAGAGAACCTTGAAAAGTCTCTCAAGAGAACAGAAACTCTTCTAAATCAGCCTATTTCAACTCAAACTCTTGATCAAGATCAAGAGACCTATCAACTTTTCCAAGTTGAGGCGAAGGACATGCAAACTTCACATCAAATACTAAGTGACATTGTTTCACCCTAGGCCCACCTAGAGATAATGGCTAATGAGTTAGCGGTTGAGCAAGAGGAGAATTCTTTTTCTACTCAACCTATTCTTAATCCAAAACCAAATAGACTTAGGTCAGTTCTAGAACACATCAATAGAGATAGAACGAAAAAAAGTTCAAAGTGTGAAACTCATATCAGTTCTAGATCATATTTGTCTTCATGAAAAAAAATGAGTTCAATAATGAACCCGATGAGAAAGTATGCAAATTAAACGACTATTGTCGATATCGAGACAAACCGATTAGCGAGCAGTTGGTCGAACATTCATCTCGTAGAGAGTAAATTGAGTCGTATAGTGAGGATAAATGTGACGATGAATCTTTGTATTTGGATGAAGTAATTCAAGATAATTTGGATATACAAACTCCTCCCAAGGAAATAGTTGAATTATATTGTGAGGATGTTTATGAAGATGATGAGCCTCTATTTATTGATATATTGTTTAAGGATGAGATTGATCATAGTGGTGAGAAAACCTGTCTAAGGATGTTATGTCAAAAGTTCTCTTTGAGAGAAGGAAGCTTGATTTGAGTATCTTCGCATTCAATGAAACAACTAATGATCAATCGGTTGAAAACATAATTCAAAAACCTCAAATTGATAAAATCTTTAAAAACCTCTTCAAAGATGAACTTACCGTTTGGATGAATTGATTAGGGATGCTTTGGTTAGTTATAAACCTCCGAAAAGATATGATAAATCTAAGTTTTAAGGAGATGTATGAGGAAGAGCTCAAAATTCTAGATATTCATATTGTTTATATGCCAGCTACAATGTATAATGGGGATGAATTTGTAAAGAGTAGTGGAGAAAGAAGAGTAGGAGAAAGCTGAGAAAAGTGATGAACATGTTGGAGAGGATGAACACAAAACTGATAAAAAGATTGATCTCTCTAATTCACCACTAAAGAGGACACATTGGAAGATGAAAAATAAGCTGAGGAGAAGGAACCACCACCTTGAGGTAACAATATGCCTTTCCTTTTGTCTTTTTCATGCATACATGCATTCATTCATACATTGAAGATAATACATGAGATCATTGTGGGAGAGGTTTACTAACATACTAACATAGGTAGGTTTACTAAAAAACTTTTTCTTTTAAAAAAAACTTTTCAAAAACAAGAATTTGATTTATTTTTATAAGTAATTAAGTTAATTTTAAGGAATAGGAAAATCATAATTAGGATTTCTTAATACTTTGTCAAAATAAGATTGTTTGTTTGATTTTTAGGTTTAGGAGAAAAATTTGAAAAGGTAATTTAGTCCTGATTTTTACCATAATGAAATATGTATACTTTATATACTTACACACTTAAGATTCGAAAACAAAGACTCTTATGATTTAGAAAAGATATATATATATATATATATATATATATATGAAAAATAAACAAATCTAATTATTGATTAGCTAGGTGCTTTGGCCTAAGAAAGCCTTGGTATTTACACGAAAGGTAATTAGGTAAGTTTGAGAAAATATATATATAAATATATATATGTATTAACACATCTAATAATCAATTAGTTAATTATTAGGGCCTCAAGAAGCCTTGATACTTAAACAAAAAATTAGATGAGTTATACATATTAAAAAAATTAGAAGTGTTTAAAATGGCAACGAAGTAGTAATACTTCGAACTTCTGCAATATATCTATATACACACACACACACACAAGGCATAAGAGTTGAAGTTGAAGAATCCCAAATCAAAAAATTCACGGTCACAAAGGTACATATGACTTAAGGTAAAATAATAGACTAAGTGTGAAACTTAGTTTTAATCCTAACTTAGATTGATAATAAATATTACATCGAGACTAAGTATAAAATGAATAATTTGGTGATCCTAAGACTTATAGATTACTTGATTTCCTATAAAATATCTCAAATATTTTTTTCTCTTTCAAAAATAAATTTTGAAAATACTAACATTTGTTTTTTTTTTCTTTATGGATTTTGTGGTGTGTATTCACTGGAAACTCTCACGAGACAAAACTCGTCCTTTAGGGGTAACGTAGAGGTTTAACGACTTGTTGCACATGCTAAGTGCAATCATGATTCCTACAAAAGTGAGTTAGGTTAGATTAGTTTTTCTTTTTTAGTTTTGCTCGAGGATGATCAAAAGATAGGTGTGGGGGTGTGATTACATCTCAATTTTGCATTATTATCATCATATTACATATTTATCCTTAAGTATTCGTTATTTAACATTGCTATTTAACCCTTTTTTGATCGTCCTTGTGCAAAACTAAAAAAAAGAACTAATCTAACCTAACTCACTTTCGTAAAAATCACTGTTGTACTTAGCATATGCAACAAACTGTTAAACCTCTGGGTTACCTCTAGAGGACAAGTTTTGTCTCATAAGGATTTTCAGTGAATTACACTCCCAAAATTCACAAAGAAAGGAAAAAAAAAATATAATATTTTGAATACCATTTTGAAAGATAGAAAATATTTGAAATATTTTTGAGAAAATCAAGCAATCTATAAGTCTTAGGATCACCAAATTATTCATTCTTATACTTAGTCTCAATGCAAATATTTATTATCAATCTAAGTTAGGATTAAAAATAGAATTCTCACTTAGCCTTTATTTTATCCTAAGTCATATGCACCTTTGTGATAGTGAATTTTTTGACTTGGCATTTTTTAACTTCAACTCTTATACCTTATATATCAATATATATATATATATATATATATATATATATATATAATATATATAATATATATATATATATATATATATATATATATATAACTTTGTTTCTTTTTTTCTTTCTTTTTGCAAGAAGTTCGAAGTATTACTACTTCGTTGCCCTTTAAGCACTTCTTTTTTTTTTAATATGCATAACTCATCTAATTTTCAAAAGCGTAAGTATTAAGGCTTCTTGAGGCTCTAATACTTAACTAATTGATTATTAAATGTGTTAATACATATATTATGTTTATATAATATATATAAAATTTCAAACTTACAAATTTACCTTTCACGTAAATACAAGGCTTTCCTCGAGCAAAACTAAAAAAGAAAAAATAATATTATCTAATCTAAGCCTCCGGTCTTGGCATCTCCTATTTTGAGAAAATCATTCTTACTTTATGTAAGAGTCATGAACTATTCTTTAGGTGCTCTGCTCGCACAGAAGAATGATGAAGGTGCCAAACAAGTCATTTATTATCTCAACAGAATCTTGATTGACGCTGAAAGTCGTTACAACCCAGTTGAGAAAGAGTGCCTTGCTCTTGGCTTCGCTGTCCAGATGATGCGGTATACTTGGTCGGACAGACTATTCATGTGATTTCAAGAGTTAATCCTATTAGGATTCTTATGACAAAGCCATGCTCCCTGAATTTCAGGTTGGCTAATTGGGCTATACTGCTATCCTAATATGAGATGACCTTCATACCCCATAAAGCCATTAAGGGTCAGGCCTTCGCAGACTTCTTAGCAGCTCATCCAATTCTAAAATTTTCAAAGTTGCATGAAGATATCCGGACGAAGTTATCGAAGCCAACATAATTTAAGCAATGATATATGGCAGCTATTCTTTGACGGTGCATCAAGAACTGAACCAAAAGGCAAGATTGCCGCTGGGAGTGGGGTAGTATTTATCTCATCTGAGAATTATCTTACTTATGCATTCTCGCTAACAGAACCTTATTCTAACAATATAGCTGAGTGCAATGCTTTGCTCATTGGCCTCCAACTCGCTCAACAAATGGGGGTACAATACCTTGAAGCTTATGGCGATTCCAAGTTATCATCAACTAAGTCAAGGATGAATATTGAAAAACACCTAGAGGGGGGGGTGAATAGGTGTGAATGCTAATCTAGGAAACTAAATGCAAACTAAGTGCGCTAAATGCGGAAGCTAATGCAAATTATACACAAACTAATACAATACAACAAGTGTAGCCGAATTCCCCTTTCGAGGCTCTGGACTAACTCCCTTGATTCCCCTTGAAATGGGTTGAGGTGCTATGTGAAGCTCTTGTTGGATGAGTATAAGTTAGGCACACACACAAGCAATCCAAGCAATATAAAATACACACAATCAAACCAAGCATATAAGAATGAATAGCAATATGAATAAATGCAAGGCAATATGAAATATGCACAACACAAGCAAATATGATATGATATGAATATGATGCTTTGCACAAATATAAGAGAGAGAGTTAGAGAGACAATGGATCAATACGCAAACACCAAGATTTGTTTCGAGGTTCGAGCACCTTGCTCTACATCCCCGCCTACACCACCGTGTAGGATTTCCACTATCTCAACTCCCACCGAGGGAACCTCTACCAAAGAGGATTTCTTACAACTCTAGGAGTACCAAACTCCTCTCTCAACAACAACCTTCTCACAACCGAGGGGTTAGGCCCGTAGCCAATACAACAACCAATCCACACACCTCTACCGAAGAGGCTCACAACCAAACACTATCACCTCTACCTAAGAGGGATCCACAACACAATCACCCGATCACCTCTACCGAAGAGGGATTCACAAATATAAGGGTGTTTACAACAATGAGGTTTACAACAAACAACCTCAAACACTTCTCTTTCTTTTTCTCTTATCTTTTTCTACAAAAACAAGATCCTAATAGTTTAGGATAGAAGATAGCTCAAGTGTGGAAACAAGTGTTTTTGGAAACAAGCAACAAAGAAAAACTACTTGGGAAATCTCTTGTATAAGATAGAAAATGAAATACCAAATCAAAATCCCAAAACCTAGTTTTCTTTGATTTTCCAAAAACCCAAAACAAATAAAGATTGAAGAGTTAAAGCCCCAAACACTTTTGAAAACTTGTTTTAAAACCTCTAGAAACCAGAAATTTTTCTCCTTAAAAAACTTGGCCAAAATCCCCAAAGAGATGGGGTTTATATAGCCCCTATACAAAACTAGCCGTTAGGCTGAGTTGGCAGTCTGACAGACTGCCGGTCGACCGGTCCGGTCGACCGCCAACGGTCAAAAATGTGACCGTTGGGCAATAGCGGTCGACCGGCCCGGTCGACCGAAACATCCTGAGAGCAGAACTCTCATCTCGGTCGACCGGCCCGGTCGACCGTCCCAGAGACTCCAAAACGTGCACAGACTTGTGCACGTTGGTCGACCGTCCCGGTCGACCGGCCTATGGTGCGGTCGACCGGTCTGGTCGACCGACTTGGCCTGTCAGCCAGTCCTCAGTTCTGCACAGATACGGGATTTGAAAATAGGTCTTTTCACTCAATAAAAATCCCATAAATTCACAGTAAATCTAAAAAATAGTTTTAATCACAATAAAAACTGTTTTTCTAAAAATATGTTTTTCTAAAACTTGTTTTATCATTTTACTTTGATAACCAAACTTGTGATAAAAATTTCAAGACATATATCAATCATATCAATTCATTTTTGTGTCTTGCCAATTTTATCAAAAACAAAACTTGTATTTTATCAAACTAGAATTTCCAAAACATGAATAGGATAGTCAAAATAAGTTTGTCTAGCAAGTTTAAAGCATGTATGTATATCTAGAACATATCTAATATACATAGGTATAAGGTAAACTTGTTTTGATCTATTATTCATGAAAACCAAAAAACCAAATCATGAAACGTGTGTGTTTTGTGCACTTGAGCATATCAACTAAACTAAGCTTTACAAATATAGATCTAAAACACAAACTCTAAACTAGATACCTAAGTCTTCTTGACGATCTTCATCTTCAAGTAGACTCAGTCCAAACTCCGTGATTCTCCAAGTGCAAAGGTATGATCTTTAAGCTTTGGCACCGGAATCATCATGAATAGCTTCTAATCATCTTGTTGAAGCTAATCACCAACCTAATATCCTGTTAATGATCTGAAAACTTAGAAACACAAGAATATTAGTAAACATAACTACATGAGTTGATCATCATCAAAACTAGAGTGGAAGGCCATTTGGGCCAACAAATATGAGGTCCGTCATGAAGGCCTCATACCTTATCACCATGCAGCCATTCAGTTGGCTAATATGTTTGAAGGATTCTACATCAGTTATGTATTCCACCTCTAAAATACAAGGGCAGATGCTCTAGCAGTGCTAGCAACTACACTGGCTTGACCTGGTGATACCAATTAGAATCTCACAGTAGCCACCCGTCATCTCTTCTGTCCGAAGTATGCTTTAGAGCTTAGTAAAGTTCATACAATCTCGACAACCTTCAAACCAAGGGACATGCGATTCCCAATCATCGACTATGCCTTGCACGGCATATTACCTGATGACCCCAGGAAAGCGGTGTTTGTTCAATGAAGGTTTACTTGATTCTACTATGATGCAGTGGTAAAAACACTTTACCGCCGTTCATATGATGGTATACTTCTTCGTTGTCTATCTAATTCAGAGGCACAAAAAGCAATCAAAGAGGCTCATGATGACATATGTGGAGCTTATTAACTAGATTCAAAGCTCAGACATCAAGTCATCTACCGATTTGGTGTCCCAGATGGATCATCCATGACAATGGTCCCCAATTCGAAGCCAATCATTTTATCGGTTCTGTGACAAGTTCTCGATTCAGGAAAAGCTTCAACTACTTACAACCCTACCGCTAATGAGTTAGCGGAAGCATTCAACAAGACGATCATCAAGCTCCTCAAAAAAGTTCATCACCGCAAGCAAATGAGATTGGAATGAGAAGCTTAGTGAATGTCTTTAGGCTTATCGATCTACAGTTCGAACGCCAATAGGCAATACGCCTGTTTCACTGGTATACGGATGTGAAGCAGTTATACCCATAGATATTCAAGTACCATTACTTTGTGTTGCTTTGGCAACCAAGATGGCTGAGGAAGATAACATTAGTTACGTCTCTAAGAGCTTGAAGTGCTAGACGAGAGGCGGTTAAAGGCTCAACAACGTATTGAGCTTTACCAGGCCCGAATCTCGAAGGCCTTCAATAAAAAGGCCAAAGAGAAAATTTTCCGAAAGGAGATCTGGTCTTGGCTGTTAGACGACCTATGCCGATGGCATACAGGTCCAAAGGCAAATTCAGACCAAAATAGGAAGGGTCGTTTGTAGTAGAGATAACTAATCAAATGGAGTTATCGCCTGTCAAATTCAAATGACAACATACTTATGATGCCCATCAATGGCAAACTTCTAAAAAAATATCACCCATGATCAAGTTAACATTATACCTCTGATCATTTGGGATCTCTTCAGAGTTAAGCTGATCAAACATCAGAAGATGATGCTGCACGGTGTCACATGAGGAACGTTAATTGCTGACTGACATCCTCACAGAATTACAAAAAGAAGCAAAACGATCCTAAGCCCTTAATGGCTAAGGATATAGGAACAAGTTGGCTCTTAAGCCTAACAAAAAGTCCTCGACAACTCATCATGCTGAGAGAAACAGAATGGCTAGCCCAACTCAAACGGTAGTTGGTAAAGACTTACCAAATCCGTTGATAGCTGAAAATTTGCTAAAAATCGTAAGGGACCTGAGTCCATTTGATTCCTCTAGAATCCTCTACCAATTCCCTTTCATGGAATGGTAGATCCACAAAGCGAACAAGTCACGTTAAAGTTTCACATCTGACTTTTCATTCATTTTAGAAGTATTATTTTCCTATTCCCAGCAGGAACAATTCCCGAAGCAAATTTTGTGAACACTATCTCCTATTCCCCCACAGAATTCTCTAGTAATATTCTTATATTTTGTAAAGAACGGTCAATTCCATCAAAGTCCCTTGACAATTTCTGTCCATAGAATGGTAGGACCATAATCATTTTCTCAGTAAAATGAACTATAGATCAAGTTGTCACGTTAACATTAAACCTCTGACAGCAAAGCCTTCTAAATACCCCTTGCGAATTCTGCAAATTTTCCTAGCAGATCAAACTCCACTTGCTATTCTCCTTAATAGAATGACAGGTCTGCTCAAATTGTTGTTATATTCAAACACCTCCAACAGTAAATGAATCCGTATCAAGTTAACATCACACCTCTAACAAGTTACTTGTACAAATCCTTAAGCGGAGAACTTGTCACGATCACTTTGAACAAAATCTCTTTTAATTCTCCAGCAAAAAATTTGGTTGTTATGTTAATGATCACCTTTAACAACTTTTTAGGGAATGATAGTTTCCTTATCAAATCTGTATAAAGTTCTTTACATTATGTTAATGATTATCTCTGACATATTAGAGAATGCTAAACTCTCTATAATCTCTTATGAGATTCATTTTCTAACTCCCCAGCGAGTTTCTAATAGATTCCCCTTAGAGTCTATTAGTATCTTTTTCGGTCCCCCTTTTAGTTGTCACGTTAACATTATACCAGTGAAAATTTCTTCCAAATGATTCCCCGGGGAAATACCATTGTTCCCATGGAATTCAAAACAAATCACATTCCCTAGTGGAATAACCCTTTTTATCATCATGTCCACCCTATCACCTCTGAATAGTAGAAAATTCTGAGCATAGCAGTTTCTCAGTCGGTTATGTCCATGTTACCTTTGAACTGACAGATAGCCAAATCTCATCTTTCAGTCCAGTAGGGACTATTCCTTTGCCATTATGTCCTGTTCGCCACCTCTAATTGGAGGGTTTTTAGTCTAGTAACTCTTAATCGAATATGTCCAGTCTAACACCTCTGAACCGACGGGTAACTAGATCTCTCGCCTTTTTTGGTACTCAAACTATCATGTCCAGTTTACCACCTCTGAGCAGACGAGTTCATAATCTTATTCTCCTTCCCCCTATCAGGGCTGGGAGTTCTTGCTATGAAGTTCATACGACTGCCTTTGAACAGCGAATTGCGAGTCTGGTGTCTCTTAGTTGGTCATGTCCAAATTACCTCTGAACTGATTGGTGCTCAGATCCAATTTACCCTTGCAGTCCCTGGTGGGTTAGCTGCTAGGTTAATACAACTATCTATGGCAGTGGATTCAGAATTAGTATGTCTTAGTCTATCATGTCCAGTTTATCACCTCTGAATAGACGGGTCCCTAAAACGGAGTTCACCTTTATTTTGTCATCATGTTCAGTTCATCACCTCTGAATGACAAAATCTTATGCTTGGTGGCTTTTCAATCAGTCATGTCCAGTCTATTACCTCTGAACCAAAAGATAGCCAAGTCTCACCTTTTCACTGTTATGTTCAGTTTGTCACCTCTGAACATATGATTACCCAATTTTATCCTTCTTTGTTATTATGTCCAGTTCATCACCTCTGAACGATAAAATCTCATGCCTAACAATTTCTAATCAGTTATGTTTAGTTTGTCACCTCTGAACTAATAGATCACCAAACTTAATCTTTTTGAATTTAGTAATTCCTAACGGATTCCTAAATCTACCATCTTTTAATCCCCTGTGGATTCTTACATTTGACTGACTTTATCATGTTCTTAACCTCTGAATAATTTAAGTCACATTTGTAATTTTTTGAAAATTCAACTTGGTGAATCTTCACCCTTTTTAGTTTCTTCAAAAAAAACTTTTCTTACTAAGTTTTCTTCTAAAGAAAACATTTATATTACCTATAGGTAATTACATAAGCAAACACAGAGGAAGACATGGAAAGGAGCTAATTACTCAAAGGCAAATGTTTTATTGATTTAAAAAAGAAGATACATTGATGATACATCAAGATTATCTCTTATACAATTTATAGTTGAAAAAAAACAGGCGACTTGTTGCTCTACATTTAGAACAATAGATCTACTTCTAGCCTTTTTTTTTTAAAACAATGGTGTTTCTCGAAGACAAAATTCAATGGGTCATTCTGATTCCACCAGGCCAACTGGACACGAAAGACCTGCCCCTTATAGGACCGTAATCCTTCGCTTAATGGAAGATTTTGCCACCATAAAGTCATCCAATGAGCATGGGTTCTTTACCGCTGTCACTTTTTTGAACAAGATTGATGAGAGAGGATTTGAGACCATTCTGGTGACATCCCCTATCCTGTGACTTCAAATATTCTGTACAGAAACCCAGCAATGGCAAGATATTGGTGAAAATAATGATACAATTTCCCATATACGTTGAGCTCAATGACACAAGTCTACAACTAAGTGGCCATTTTGAATAAGCAACTGTGGGTCGAAACCTGGTATGGTAATTCAGAACACAAGGTTTGGCTTCCTGAATATGATCCTGTCATCGTCATTGAGCATGATCATGAAAATGATGCTGCAAAATAAATACATACTTCTGTCCACCCTGTCGCCAAGTCAAAGAAATTGGGAGTAAAATGCACTGCAAAACAAAGAAAGGTAAATGTGTTAACACTGAGGTAAAAAAAAAAGTGCTAAGCCATAACATCGCTCCCTGAGTGGAATTGTTCCAAAACTAGTGATTGAGCTTCTACCTGCACACAAAATACAGAATTACAGAACTTAAAAAAATAAAGATGTGCAAGTGCTCAATTCTACCGCGATAGTAAGTGGCTATGCGGGTCGTGATCCACAAGGAAGGTTTGCGATAGAAGCGTTCAAGGTTTTTTAATTGAAATCTTTATGAAGAAAAAATGAAAGTTCTTCTTTGTTTTAAGAAATGAAAATGAAAAAGAGTTAGGTTAAGTTAGAAAGAAAGCGATAGATGGAGAAGGTAAAGAAAATCAGAAAACGACTATGTACAAATAAATTGGAAAATAAAGATTTGGAAGATGTGGTGTTGGTGATTTAATCTACAGAAATAAAAGAAAAGAAAGAAAAATAATTACTTACCTTCTTTTTGCCAAAAGCTTACCTTGAATCTTTGGCGACGATGTTACCTTGAAGTGGAGGCAATTAACGCATAGCCCATAAGAGTTGAGTATTATCTCTTCCACATTACATCATCAAGACAACTTCAAGCATGAAATGATACAGAGAGACTCACATCCATCGTCATGACCTATCGGTGGCACTCGCAAAGGCAAGGCTCTTTCGATGCTTTTAGACTCACTTGGAAGACAATTGTACCAAAAGAAGAGTGAAGTAGAAAAGAAGAAGAAGAAGAAAACTAAAATGAAGTACATACAAAGAGAGAATACAGATTTGATTTCATAACGATAAAAGAAAAGAAAAAAAACCTTACACCGGTGTCACTCTCAGCTCAAGCTTCATTCTTGTTCTTCTATGTAAGTCTGATCTCCTCTGAATTACATAAATGAAAGCTAAAAATTACATGAAAAGAAAAACAAAAACCAACACTAAAAAATGGAAAACTAGACTAAATCCTATCTCTGCCTCGTCCTCCATTTTGCTCAGCTAAAACCAGTATTTATAGGGAAAAACCTAAAGGAGAAGATCCCAGGAAGATTGGGGGATCTCCTGGTCTGATGTATTTCCCGTATTTTCTTCTGATTTTCTGTTTTTGCTTCAAAAGTTTACAAAACAGCCTTTGATTGTGCTGGATTCAGGGAGGATTCTTCTCAACCTCCTTATATGCTAAGATTTTGCCCTGATTTCTTCATCTTGATTCAGGGAGGATTCTTCTCAACTTCCTTATATGCCGAGATTTTGCCCTGATTTCTTCATCTTGATTCAGGAAGGATTCTACTCAACTTCCTTATATGCCAAGATTTTGCCCTGATTTCTTTATTTCAAATTTATTCTGAATTAATCAGAATTTAGTGGGCTTTGGCTTGTTTCTCTTCATCTCCTTAAGGAATGGGCCTGCAAATAAATTAAACATTTAATTAGGACAATGCAGATTTTATTCTATAATAAGTATGGAAATATGTTAATAAATGTGCAACATTAGTGACCAATCACACCCCCATACCTATCTTTTGCTCGTCCTCGAGCAAAACAACTAAACTATACTAAGGATTATTAGACTACATTCGCAGGTCACGCGATTGCACTGAGCATGTGCAACAAGCCGTTAAACCTCTAGGTTTCCCCTAGAGGACGAGTTTGTCTCGTGAGGGTTTTCAGTGGATTACACCCACAAAATCCATAAAGAAAGAGAAACAAAGAGTTAGTATTTTCGAAAAACATTTTGAAAGAGAAAAATATTTGAAATATAATTGTAAGATTTAAGCAATCCATAAGTTATAGGAAAACTGAATTTTTCATTCCTAAACTTAGTCTCTATTCAAAAATTTGTTATCAATCAAAGTAAGGAGTCAAATTGTACTTCTCATCTGGTCTATTACTTTACTCTAAGTCATATGCACCTTGTGATCGTGAAAATTTTGACTAAGGGTTCATTAACTCTAACTCTTATGCCTTATTTATTTATATATATTTTTTGTGGTATTATTCCTTAGTTCTATTAGACTTTCTAATCTGCCCATGTAACGAGCCTTTAATCGATGACTCCCAAACCAAACGGTCTTAGGGCACCAGGTGAGAAAACACCCCAAGGACTTAAGGACTCGAGCAAACAAGGCCACAAAACTAAGGATTTTATTATTTGAACCCCTTTTAGACGTGAATACTTATGCTTTATTAGGCACAAATACCCAGCTTAATCAGAGGATTTATATATATATTTTTCTCAAACTTATCTAATCATCTTTCGCATAAATACTAAGGCTTGCTTAGGCCAAAGTACCTAGCTAATCAATAATTAGATTCGTTCATCTTTCATAGATATTTTTTTTCTTTTTTTCTGTTTTTTATATATAAGGCATAAGAATCTTTGTTTTTGAGCCCTAAGTGTGTAAGTGTATGAAGTGTGCATATTTCATTAAGGTAAAGATCAAGACTAAATTACTTTGACAAATTATCTTCCTAACCCTAAAAATCAAACAAATAATCTTATTTTGACCAAATTTAAGAAATCCTAATTTTGATTTTCCTATTCCTTAAAATTGACTTAATTTCTTACAAAAAATATATCAAAATATTGTTTCTATTTTCAAAAAGTTTTTAAAAGTAAAGAAATTTTTTAATAAAAAGAAAAAACCTAAGTTATGTTAGACCCTCCCCCCACACTTATCTCATGCATTGTCCTCAATGTATGAATTAATGCATAGATGCATGAAAAAGAAGAAAGGAAAGGAAAATGTTACCTTAAGGTGGTGGTTCCAGTGGTGGTCTGATTGGTCCACGAAATGCGGCCCAATCGACTTTTTTTGGAGTTCGGAGGAACCCACCAGAAATTCTCTAATATAACCCACTAAAATTATATATCCATAAAGGATTTTTATTAAATATTTAACCACATCTAATTTCCAAATTCCATAATTAATTTCGGAGTCAAATTTGTCAACTGCCTTGTCCCAAAATGGAGTGTGAAAAGATAGAATGATTGACTTGGACTCAAGAAGTACAGAAACTAATACCGACTCAGGAAGGTGACTTAAGTCAAGTAAAGGTTCAGGAGTCAAGATTGGTTCAAGAAGCGGGTCCAAGTCAAGAAATTGCCAAAATTTGATTGAAGCTTTACCTGCACACAAAATACGAAATTACAGAACTTAAAAATAAAGATGTGCAAGTGCTCAATTCTACCGCGATAGCAAGTGGCTATGCGGGTCGTGATCCACAATGAGGGTTTGCAATAGAAGCGTTCAAGGTTTTTTAATTGAAATCTTTATGAAGAAAAAAAATGAAAGTTCTTCTTTGTTTTAAGAAATGAAAATGAAAAAAGAGTTAGGTTAAGTTAGAAAGAAAGCGATGACGGAGAAGGTGGAGAAAATCAAAAAATGACTATGTACAAATAAATTGGAAAAGAAAGATTTGGAAGATATGGTGTTGGTGATTTAATCTACAGAAATAAAAGAAAAGAAAGAAAAATAATTACTTACCTTCTTTTTACCAAAAGCTTACCTTGAATCTTTGGCGACGATGTTACCTTGAGGTGGTGGTTCCGGTGGTGGTCTGATTGGTCCACGAAATGCAGCCCAATCGACTTTTCGTAGAGTTCGGAGGAACCCACCAGAAATTTCTCTAATATAACCCACTAAAATGATATATCCATAAAGGATTTTTATTAGATATTTAACCCATCTAATTTCCAAATTCTATAATTAATTTCGGAGTCAAATTTGTCAACCGCCTTATCCCAAAATAGAGTGTGAAAAGATAGAATGATTGACTTGGACTCAGGAAGTACAGAAACTAATACCGACTCAGGAAGGTGACTTTAGTCAAGTAAAGGCTCAGGAGTCGAGATTGGTTCAAGAAGTGGGTCCAAGTCAAGAAGTTGAAACTCAAGTCCACATTTATTTTCCAACAATGGAATGTGACTTAATATTGGTGATTCAAGTTCAAGAATGATCGGTGTGGGAATCAAAACTGACTCTAAAATATTACTCAAGTCGGGTAACAAAATAGGAGTCAATATTGATTCGGGAATTTGAACTGGATCACAAATTTGAGAATCTAGGTCACAATTCTCATTGAGTTCAATTTCATAAAAGTGAGAACTTGCCAATTTGTCAATAGGACTTTTAAAAGTGTAAAATTGGTCAAGTTCAATATGATCATCAAAGATGGGTGATTCAATTTCATGATGAATTGGCACAGGATCCAATGTTGACTCGGGAAAAAGGTTGAAATCAGGTGAAGACACCGGAGTTATTATTGAATCAGGAAGTAGAATTGAATCACTAAGTTGAGGTTCAGGATCATATTCATTCTCAAGTTCTATTTCAGGAAAGGAATAACTTGCCAAACTGTCAATATCATTTTCGAAATTTAGAGTTTGGGTAAGTTCAAATGATTGTTCTGAAATGGAACCTTGATTTCCAAAACAACTTGACTCTTCGGCTCTAACATAATGGTTACTGACATCAGAACTGGCCAAACGGTGAGAACGTAGAGATTGGACCATCATATCTATGTCATGATTACGAGCGTTTTGAGCCTGAGTCATGGCTTCAAGCATCTTTTAATAGCTGATGGTTTCATCATCTTGTTGAAAAGATGAAGTGTTGTCTTGGAATTGGGGGTGAAATTGTGAGTCCATCAGATTTTATGATTTTTGTTTGGACTCACGCATACTCATTTCCAAAATTGATGGTTTTCTATTTTGGACTGGTGGAACTGAGTATGAATCTTGGAAATATTGTGGACAAGGTGGAGAAGGAGGACAAGTTGGTTGAAAATTGGACTCGGGGGAGGTGAATCCCCTTTGACTCTGTGAAGAGTTAAAATTATCATGGAAATTATGGTTATAAGATTGGGGACATGGGTCATATTGATTCGGATAAGACCAATCCAGCACACTAGGTTGGTTAAAGTTATGATATGCCGGGTTGGTAATATCCGAAAAAGAGGTCGGTGTGTAATATGGATTACTATTAAAATTGGAAAAATTGTTATTATAAGCCATATCACACAATAGAATACAAACAAAGAAAAGAAAAACAAACAGATAAGCAAACAAATAAAAAGAAAAAAATTCTAAACTAAGTTAGGGTAGACCTATGACCTAGACGACTCCTAACTGGTTAGACTGTCCACGGGAGGTATAATACAGACTTTGACCACAAGCCAGGTCAGGGCAAGATTCGTGGAAGGTTATCCGTCAAAGACGTTCCTTAATTAAATAACCACCAATCTTCGGGCTTTCGGCCCTTAATCCCTTCCTAGACACTGATTTGGCAGGAGTCAAATTCCAACACCTTTCCCCTTAGGATAATCTTCTAATTGAGTCCGAGATGTCCCTAAGGCCAACATCTACTCATTTTAGTTAGGCTCGGGTTAGTGAGTGCTTGGAATCTGATTTTTGGGCCAAGGAAGGGTGATTAAATCCCCACCTTATCTTGTTATGGGGTGATGCCCTTAAGATCAGTTTGTGCAAATGTACAAGATATGTAAACAAGATTCACTCAAAGCGATGTAAATCAACCAAGAGATGAGTCCTATTCTAGATGCAATGCGAACGTACCTTGCTCCAGCACTCTTCAACAGTAAAATAAATGAATTGAAAAGACACGTGCCTAAAAAATGCAAACGTCTAATCAATTTTTTAACTTTTTCAACAAATGTTTTACTGTTGATTTATTAGCAGGTTTATGTGATGGCATATAAGAAATAAAGTTTGCATAAAAACTATCA
The DNA here is from genome assembly GCA_038442645.1 of Agave tequilana. NCBI lineage: Eukaryota > Viridiplantae > Streptophyta > Magnoliopsida > Asparagales > Asparagaceae > Agave > Agave tequilana. The sequence continues at coordinate 24,850 of JAVJIF010023828.1, forward strand.
TTTTGCAAAGCAAGCAGCCCTGCAAAAAGCCAGTTAGTAGCGAACTCTTCCTTGTCGCGGAAACGCGGCCAAAGCCGAGCAAACGCGGCAATTCAGAGGGTACTTGATCTCTGTTTTCTGGAACAGAGGCCCAAGACCAGTTATATGTTATTGCAATCTTTTTTTCCTGCTTTTCTTGCCCTATAACCTGCAACAGAGAAGAAAAATTCGTTTTAGTTCAAAAAATTCAATAAAAATCAGATTTCAATAAAAACCGTTACCCTCCTTGGCAACGGCGCCAAAATTTGATTGAGCTTCTACCTGCACACAAAATACGGAATTACAGAACTTAAAAAAATAAAGATGTGCAAGTGCTCAATTCTACTACGATAGCAAGTGGCTATGCGGGTCGTGATCCACAAGGAGAGTTTGCGATAGAAGCGTTCAAGGTTTTTTAATTGAAATCTTTATGAAGAAAAAACGAAAGTTCTTCTTTGTTTTAAGAAATGAAAATGAAAAAGAGTTAGGTTAAGTTAGAAAGAAAGTGATAGATGGAGAAGGTGGAGAAAATCAGAAAATGATGATGTACAAATAAATTGGAAAAGAAAGATTTGGAAGATGTAGTGTTGGTGATTTAATCTACAGAAATAAAAGAAAAGAAAAAAAATAATTACTTACCTTCTTTTTACCAAAAGCTTACCTTGAATCTTTGGCGACGATGTTATCTTGAAGTGGAGGCAATCAATGCATAGCCCATAAGAGTTGAGTATTGTCTCTTCCATATTATATCATCAAGACAACTTCAAGCATGAAATGATACAGAGAGACTCACATCCATCGTCATGAGCTATCAGTGGCACTCCAAAGACAAGGCTCTTTCGATGCTTTTAGACTCACTTGGAAGACAATTGTACCAAAAGAAGAGTGAAGTAGAAAAGAAGAAGAAGAAGAAAACTAAAATGAAGTACATACAAAGAGAGAATACAGATTTGATTTCATAACGATAAAAGAAAAGAAAGAAACCTTGCACCGGTGTCACTCTCAGCTCAGGCTTCATTCTTGCTCTTCTATGTAAGTCTGATCTCCTCTGAATTATATAAATGAAAGCTAAAAATTACATGAAAAGAAAAACAAAAACCTACACTAAAAAATGGAAAACTAGATTAAATCCTATCTCTGCCTCGTCCTCCATTTTGCTCAGCTAAAACCAGTATTTATAGGGAAAAACCTAAAGGAGAAGATCCCAGGAAGATTGGGGGATCTCCTGGTCTGATGTATTTCCCGTATCTTCTTCTGATTTTCTTGTTTTGCTTCAAAAGTTGACAAAACAGCCTTTGATTATGCTTGATTCAGGGAGGATTTTCTCAACCTCCTTATATGCTAAGATTTTGCCCCAATTTCTTCATCTTGAATGAGGGAGGATTCTTCTCAACTTCCTTATATGCCAAGATTTTGCCCTGATTTCTTCATCTTGATTCAGGGAGGATTCTTCTCAACTTCCTTATATGCCAAGATTTTGCCCTGATTTCTTCATCTTGATTCAGGGAGGATTCTTCTCAACTTCTTATATGCCAAGATTTGCCCTGATTTCTTCATTTCAAATTTATTCTGAATTAATCAGAATTTGGTGGGCTTTTGGGCTTGTTTCTCTTCATCTCCTTAAGGAATGGGCCTGCAAATAAATTAAATATTTAATTAGGACAATACAGATTTTATTCTATAATAAGTATAGAAATATGATAATAAATGTGCAACATTAGTGACCAATCAACTAGCTTCGCTCAACAAGTAAAACTGATTTCACTCTGAGGTTAAGCTTTGCACTACACAGAGGCAAAATGCTAAAAACCTTAAAAAGCTAGCTTCATTTGGAAGTTTGAAAGACACTTACGCCTTAAAAAGGCAAGGTATAGCCTTGCTTATGGGGCAAGGCTAGCCTCGCCTTAAAAAGGCAAAGGCATAGCCTCACCTATACAACAACGCATAGCCTCGCCTATATGGAAAGGCAACCAGGCCTCAAAAAGGCTAAGGCATAGCCTCGCGTATATGTCAAGGATAGCCTCGCCTTAGAAAGACCAAGGCATAGCCTCACCTATACGGCATGGCTAGCTTCGCCTGCGAGATAACTTCGCCTAGTCTGACAAGTCTTATGTTCACCAGGAAGCTTGAAAAGGCTAAAACCTTTCTCCCAAAATTCGCCAAATGCGAGGATCAAGGGAATTCAATCCCTAAATTGCTGGTAAAGCTAAAATTGAGTGAGATAAACTCCCTAAAGTCACCAATTCATTGGTGGCGTCTCTGAACAGCCGAGACTCACCAGCTATAGGTCGAGTAACGACTGGAGTGAAGGTCTATGTTGCCTTAGGGGCCTCAGCCTCCTTTCCTGGATAGTGTAAAGATGCCATGATCTCGGTTTTGGAGAGATAAAGAGAGTGAAGACCTGATGTTTTTAAAAGTCAGCAAGTAGGGAAGATAAGGGTCTATTGAAGACTCATTGAAAAGGGAAAAAATATTACTCTCAAAAAAGACTTCAAAGGTCTTATTTATAGGTCCATTGCCTAACCTCGCCTCTACCGCTTCAAATTCGAAGCACAAGTGAGCCTAAAGCACTCGAGTGCTTAGCCTTGGGGAGGGAGTAATCTCCCTCGTAATACATGTGAGGCTGTTTAGCCTCAGGAAAGGGAGTAATCTCCTTCAAAATACATGCAAAACCATTTAGCCTTGGGAATGGGAGTACCCTCCCTCACAGCGCATGCGAGGCTAGCGCTAAAGTAATGAATCAACTTCGATTTGAAAGCGAAGTTATCTGGAAGATCCCGAAGTGAAAGCTACCCTAGAGGCGAGCGTATTCCATCCTGAAGGCGAGGTTATTTTCGAAGCAAGCCTATTTCAGCCCGAAGGCGAGACTATTCCAGCCTAGAAGCAGGGTTAAAAGCCCTGAAGGCAAAGCTGATTTCAACTATAAAGGTGAAGCTCAAATCTACATATCCATGATCTTTTCTTCAACAATTGAAGCAGTTCAAAGTATTTCGAAATTCGAATCATCCCATTGTAGATTTACAAAAATTTTGAAGGGGGTTCTGTTGACACTCTAAAAGGACAAACTCTCAGGCAACTCTTCAACCGATCTGAACTGTATCTAACTTGTTGATATTTACAAAAGACAAGTCAAAGACAAGCTGACAACAAGTTCTACCCACGCTGAGGGACAAAGTAACTTAGACCCTACTGATCTAGTGAAGTAGGCAGTAGGTCAAGTACTGCTTTTTGAGAGGCCTAAGCAGGTCTATGAGGCTAAGCTTAATACTTAACCTCGCATGAGCTCAAAGGGACTAGCTTCTTATGAAGCTTTATAGCCTTGCCAAAAGACTAAGTTTATAGATTTGTATGAAGCTTTACAATGGGCTAATTCCTAGCCTCGCCTGAGGGTAATTACAAGTTTCGCTTGAGGCTTTTCTTGCGAGCTTCGCTTGAGGCTTTTCTTGCGAGCTTCTCTTGAAGCTCTTCATAGCTCTCAAAAGAGCTAGTCTTTAGCTTCGCTTGAAGCTAACTACATCTTCGCCTGAAGCTAATTTATAGTTTTGTCCAAAGCTTTTTTGAAGCTTCACCTGAGAAGCGGTACTAGACTCACGCGAAGCTAATACCAGCTTTTCTTGAGCTTCCCGTGCCCCTATAAGAGGGTTTGCCAGATCAATATTTGACCAAGTATTTAGTGGGCTAACCCCACTATGTTAGTTGGGTTAATACCACTTTAAGTGGGCAGTTACACCCTCCCACTTCGCCCCACGTTAAGTGGAGAAGGCCCGGCTAGAAGGCCAGTTTTAGGCTCGCGTGAGCCTGTCTAGACTCACAGAAGGCTCGTATTTAGCTTCGCTTGAGACTTTATAGCCTCGTGCGAAACTCAAAATAGCCTCTGACGCGAGGCTAACTGACTCCTATCAGCCTTTTCTGAATTCTAGGGGCAGTTATACCCTCAAAAGCCTACAAATAGCTCATTCTTGAGATGAGCACGAGGCTGAAGCTTTTGGATTGAGGCTTTTTGGCAAAGAGTTTTTAGCTGATTGGGCTGTTTGGCAAACAAGCTGAAAGAGAGAAAAATAAAGAGCTACTCTTCTCACTTTCAAGAAATTTGGAGAATTACTTCTTTAAATTCAGGGTGCTAATACCTATTCAAGGAATCATCAAAACCAAGCGAGAAGGAATTCTTTAAGACTCCATTGATTGCACTGTCAACAGAACATAGTGGTCGCGCGCTGATCAGATTTCTACTGGCACTCTTTTCAGAATCTCAGAAGAGATACTTGTAATTTTTTTTTAATCACTTATAATTTTCTCTTCACAATTTTTTTAGCTTTCCCTTTATCGAATTTTCAATGAAAAACACTTGAACTCAATGTTTTTCTTCTTTTGTGGCTCTTGTTCTTCCCGTGCTTTGAGCTCCATTCGTGGGTTTTAGATTGCCTTTGAATGCTATGAATCCATCTCCTTAGAATGTTCAACTCTTTCAAGGTGATTGACTTGACTTCTCACGGTTTAGAAAGTGATTGGTTGATCTTTCACACTTTGTAATCATTGGAGATTGGTTCATTTAAAGAAATGAGACCATTAGTAATTTTACTAAAATGAGTAAGCATATCATCTACAAACTCACTCTCATTTATTTGGAAACTTTCATATTGTGATGTGAATAAATCAATCTTCACACTTTCAACTTGAGAGGTTCCCTCATGTGTGACAATTAAAGTGTAAATACAGACTCATAGTTTATAACCCTAAAAAGGTCATCATTATTAAGGGCTTGCATTAAGGCATAAGTTGCCTTAGCATTGGTTTGAATGCCTTGGAGACATTGTTGGCCCAAAGGTTACAATCCCCGTTTTGTGTTTTTGATGATAACAAAGCATACGAAGTTATTTGGTATTAATCAAATTTAAGAGTGCATTTCAGCGTTCAAAAAGATCTAACATGGTTCAAGAAGATCTAGCAGATTTCTTGCTCGAAAGGAAGGTGTTGATGGCTCAAGGGTACTCAAGAATGGGATCATAACTCAAAACCCTCGGTGTCGCTCAAATGTCACTATCAGAGAAGCTTGCTTGAAGATTCTTGTAGTCTGATTACTCATCAATTTTGCATATTTATTATCATATTCACATATTTATTTTTAATAAAACTCTGCTATTTAATCTATTTTTGCTTAGTGATGTGCAGACCTTTATAAAAAGAAGAAAACAGGAAAGAGCCCAACAAGCAAAAAACCCAATAAATTCAGAGATTTGAGGCAATCATATTTGGAGATTGAAAGGAATATCTAATTAAATTTGTAATTCAAAAATCAATTATTCTCCAAGTAGAAGAAAGGATATTCTCAGCATATTTAGAATTTAAATCCAAATTCTAGAATATACCCTTTGATTATATGGCAAGATAGAGTCATAGAAGGCAACTTCAAAAGTCTACAATCAAAATTCTGATTCAGCCTGAGCATCATTTAGTAATTTGATCATAACGTTCGTTATATATATGCAAATCTGATGATTCAACAGCTTCAGAAAGAAGACTAAAAGGGCTACGACATTTCTGTTGACTACTATTTCTGTTTCAATTGTTTGATGAGTCATATTCAGCTATCAATATGATAGCTAGCTGCAGCCCAACTCAATTAAATTTCAATCAAGAGAAAAAAAGAATATTCTCAGCATATTCACAGTTCAACTTCAAAATTCTGAGAATATACCTTTTGATGAGTCAGCATTTTGATGAGTCACTACCCCAGGCAGAGGCATGAGCAGAGATATCTCGGATTCGAAGCAGAGATAGATTTTAGGCCAGTTTTCATTCGTTTTAGTGTAGGTTTTTATTTTTCCTTTTATGTAATTTTAACTTTTCTTTATGTAACTGAGAGGAGAAACAAATTTCATGAAGGAATCAAAGCAAGCTTGTACTGAGGCTGACACCGGTGTAAGTAAGTCTTTTCTTTCATTGTTATTTGAATCGAATCATAGTTTCTTTATATTCTTTACTCTTGTTTTCGTTTACTTTCCTCTGATGTGTTGCAATCCAAGTGATCTGATAGCTTCGAGACTGCTTCACCATTATAAGTGCCCTTGATGGCCTATGGTGATGAACAATCATTCTTTTGTTAGTTTAGCTTGCCCTTTTATTCATATTATAGATTGGGAATGGGGAAGATCCTACACGCCATGCTTGATCGCCTTCAACGACTAGGTAAGTAGTAACTACAGATCCAAGGTATATGAATACTGAAGAGGTAAGTAATTTTTAGGGTTAACTTTCTTTCTTTTCTTTTAACTTTTAGTTTAGATCACCAATACCACAATCTCACAACTCTTTTTTCACTCTTTTCAATTTCTTTGTACATATCCATTTTCTATTTTCTCCACCTTCTCAATCTACCACTTTCTTCTTAACTTAACTTTAACCTATTATCCTTTTCTTTTAAAGGACTAAAAGAAGATCTTTAATCATTGATTGTAACTTAAAAGAGAACTTGCTAAAAAAGCTTCCATCGCTAGTCCCTCCTTATGGATCACGACCCGCATAGCCACTTGCTATAGCGGTAGAATTGAGCACCTTGCATTACTATTATAAGGTTTTAAAATTTCGTATTCTTGTTTGCAGGTAAAACTTCAATCAAATTTTAGCGCCATTGCCGGAAAGGGACGGTAAGTTATTCTCATTGTATATATACATTTTTGGTTAACTTTTTTCTTTGTTCTTGGTGTACAGGTTTGACAACAAGGAATTTTTACTGCAGTGGACATATAAGTTGCCCTGAACTCTGCTCAAGAAAGCAGAGCTCAGAAGCCCTCAGATTTGCACATTCCTGTGGCAATCTGAGTGAACTACTAACCTGTATTTTTACAGGTTAGCTAAATTAGCTAAATTCTGTAGCTATTTATTTCCTTATATGTCTCACTGTACATATTTTTCTAACGTCAACAGTAAAATGATGTTTGTTAAATGCTAAAAATGGTTTAGACTTTGCATTCAGGCACGCGTCTAATTCGTTTATAATTTACATTACTGTTAAAGAGTGCTGGAGCAAAAGGTACGTATGCATAGCATATGGTTTAGGAAACATCTTGGGGGATATTTGATTGTGAATGTTACTTTTCTATATCTTGCACACATTGCACTAAATTGATTTAAGGGCTTGTTCTATGAACAAGATAATGTAAGGAAGTCAATACCCTCCCTTAGCACACAAAACTATCTTTTCACTCACTCAGCCTAACTAAAACTGAGTAGACATTAGCCCTAGGGACATCTCAGACTCATATAGGAGACTGACCTAAGAGGAAGTTGATTTGAATTTGTCTCTTTCAAAATCAGTGTCTAAGGTTGGGGGACTGAGGGGCAAAACCCAGAAGGTTGGTGGTTTGACATAATTAGGCCCGTTACTTAGGCACGGATACCTCCTACCAATCTTGCCCCTACTGGCCGATTAACTTGTGGTCGATTCAGCAATATACCCCCGTGGTCTAACCAGTTAGGAGTCGTCTAGGTCTAAGATCTACCATAACTTAGGTTAGATTTTTCTTTTTATTTGTTTGCTTATTTGTTTGTTTTTGTTTATTTGTGTTTGGTATTTCTTGTGTGATATGGCTGATAACAACAATTTTTCTAATTTTAATGGTAATTCATGTTACGCCCTGACCTCTTTTTCGGATATTACCAACCTGGCATATCATAACTTTAACCAGCAGTGTGCCGGATTGGTCTTATCCGAAACCAATACAACCTATGCCCCCAATCTTATGACCATAATTACAAAATTAATTCTAACTCTTCACAGAGTCAATGGGAATTAACCTCTCCCGAGTCCAATTTTCAACCAACTTGTCCTCCTTATCCACCTTGTCCACAATTTTCACAATATTCATTCCCCGATTTTGCTTCCTATACTCCTCTTCTAGACCAACCCAATTTAGAAAAATTCGAGCTAGAAAAGAGTATAGAAGCCATGCAGGAGGCTGAACGAAATTTTTAGGCCTCCCCAATTCCACAATATTTTCAAGATTCATACTCAGTTCCACCAGTTCAAAATAGAAAACCATCAATCTTGGAAATGAGTATTCGTGAGTACAAGCTACAATCACAAAATCTGATGGATTCACGTTTCACCACAAATTCTAAAACAAAATTTTATCTTTTCAAGTCTAATTGCAACAAAATGATGAACCAATCAACTATGAAAAACTGCTTGAAGCCATGACTCAGGCTCAAATCACTCATAATCATGACATAGATATAATGGTCAAAACTCTCCATTCTAACCATTTGATTATTCCTGATGTCGCTAACCATTCTGTTCGAGCCAAAGCATCATGTTGTTTGGAAAATAAGATTCCATTTCAGCACACCCATTTGAACTTGCCCAAACTTCAAATTTTGAAAACCACATTGACATTTTGGCAAGTTAACCTTATCCTAAAATTAAACTTGAGAATGAATATGATACTGAATCTCAACTTGGTAATTCAATTCTGCCTCGTCATTCAATAATGACTCAGTGTCTTCACCTGATTTCAATCTTTCTCCAGAGTCTACGTTGGATCCTATGCCTGTCCATCGGGAAATTGAATCACCAATCTTTTATGATCATCATATGAACTTGACCAATTTCATAGTTTTGAATGTCCTATTGACAAATTGGCAAGTTCCTATTTTTACGAAATTGAACTAAATGAGAAATGTGACTTTGAGTCTCAAATTTGTGATCTAGTTCAAATTTCCAAATCAATATCGACTCCTGTTTTGCTACCTGATTTGAGCAATATTTCAGAGTCAGTTTTGATTCTCATACCTGTCATTCTTGAACTTGAATATTCAATCTTAGAAAGTCACATTCCATTGTGGGAAAATGAATGTGGACTTGAGTTTTAACTTCTTGATTTGGACCCACTTCCTGAACAAATTTTGACTCCTAAACCTTCACTTGACTTCAGTCATTTTCCTGAGTCGATTGTAGTTCATGCCCTTCCTGATTTCAGATCAATCATTTCATCTTTACATACTCCATTTTGGGATAGAGGTATTGATAATAATGACTCTGAAATTAATTTGAAATTTTGGAAATTAAATGGGAAAAAAATTCTTAATAAAAATCATTCATATATACATCATTTAGTGGATTATATTAGAAAGGTTTCTGGTGGGTTCCTCCGAACTCCAGGCAAATTAGATTGGGCCGTATTTTGTGAACCAATCAGACCACCACCGGAACCGCCACCATAAGGTAATATTTTCCTTCCCTTTCTTCTTTTCATGCATCTCTGCATTATTCAACATTGAGGACAATGCATGAGATAGGGTGTGGGGGAGGGTTTTAACATAACTTCTAACATATGATAGATTTTCTTTTTATTTAAAAATAACGTAGGTTTTCTTTTTATTAAATAAAAATAAAAATTTCTTTTTATAAAAAATCTTTTTGAAAAGAGAGCAATATTTGACATATTTTTTTGTAAGATATTAAGTTAATTTTAAGAAATAGGAGAATCATAATTAGGATTTCTTATACTTGGTCAAAATAAGACTATTTGTTTGATTTCTAAGGTTAAGAAGGAAATTTGAAAAAGTAATTTAGTCTTGATTTTTAACTTGATGAAATATGCATGCTTTATACACTTACACGCTTAGGGTTCCGAAAGCAAAGATTCTTATGCCTTATAAAAAAAAAGAACAAATATATATATATATATATATCAAAATTCTCTAATTAAGCTGGGTATTTATGCCTCATAAAGCATAAGTAGTCACGCCTAAAAGTGGTTCATACAATAAAATCCTTAGTTTTGTGGCCTTGTTTGCTCGAGTCCTTAAGTCCTTGGGGTGTTTTCTTACACGATGCCTAAAAACCGTCTGGTTTGGGAGTCACCGATTAAAAGCTCGTTACATGGGCAGATTAGAAAGCCTAATAGAACTAAAGAATAATAGCACCAAAAATAAATAAATAAAATAAGACATAAGAGTTAGAGTTAAAGAAGCCTTAGTCAAAATTTCGGTCACAAAGATGCATATGACGTAGGGTAAAATAATAGATTAGATGAGAAATTCAATTTGCCCTCTTACCTTGATTGGTAACAAGTTTTTGAATAGAGATTAAGTTTAGGAATGAAAATTTTAGTTTTTCTATAACTTATAGATTACTTGAACTCTAACAATAATAATTCAAATACTATCTCTCCTTTTCAAAATGTGTTTTCAAAATGCTAACATTTTTCTCTTTCTTTATAGATTTTGTGGGTACAATCCACTGAAAACCCTCACGAGACAAAACTCGTCCTCTAGGGGAGACCTAGAGGTTTAACGGCTTATTGCACATGCTCAGTGCAATCGCGTGACCTGCAAAAGCGGTCTAATAATTTCTTAGATTTAGTTTTGATGCTTTGCTCGAGGGCGAGCAAAAGATAGGTATGGGGGTGTGATTACTAATCAATTCTGCATATTTATTATCACATTCTCATATTTATTTTTAATAAAACTCTACAATTTGATCTATTATTGTTTAGTGATGTGCATACCTTTATAAAAAGGAGAAAAATAGGAAAAGAGCCTAACAAGCCCAAAAAGCCCAATAAATTCAGAGATTTGAGGCAATCATATTTGGAGATTAAAAGGAAAATCTAATTAAATTTGTAATTGAAAAATCAATTATTCTCCAAATAGAAGAAAGGATATTCTTAGCATATTTAAGATTTAAATCTAAATTCTGATAATATACCCTTTGATTATATGGCAAGATAGAGTCATAGAAGGCAACTTTAAAAGTCTACAATCAAAATTCAGATTCAGCCTGAGCATTATTTAGTAATTTGATTATAACTTTCGTTATATACTTGCAAATCTAATGATTCAAGATGCTTCGGAAAGAAGCCTGAAAGGGCTATAACTTTTCTATTGACTACTATTTCTGTGTCAATCTTTGATGAGTCATATTCAACTATCAATATGACAGCTAGCTGTAGCCCAACTCTATTAAATTCCAATCAAGAGAAGAAAAGAATATCTCAGCATATTCACAATTCAACTTCAAAATTTTGAGAATATACCATTTGATGAGTCAGCATTTTGATTAGTCACTACCCCAGGCTTCCTCCTATAAATACCCTAGCAGAGGCATGAGCAGAGATATCTCGGATTAGAAGCAGAGATAGATTTTAGGCCAATTTTCATTCTTTTTAGTGTAGGTTTCTATTTTTCCTTTTATGTAATTTTACTTTTTTTTATGTAACTGAGAGGAGAGACAAATTTCATGAAGGAATGAGAGCAAGTTTGTACTGAGGGTGACACCGGTGTAAGTAAGTCTTTTCTTTCATTGTTATTTGAATCGAATCAAAGTTTCTTTTTATTCTTTACTCTTGTTTTCGTTTACTTTCCTCTGATGTGTTACAATCCAAGTGATCTGATGGCCTCAAGACTGCTTCGTCATTATAAGTGCCCTTGATGGTCATGGTGATGAACAACCATTCTTTGTTAGTTTAGCTTGCCCTTTTATTCATAGTGTAGATCGGGAATGGGGAAGATCCTACACCCATACTTGATCGCCTTCAACGACTAGGTAAGTCGTAGCTATGGATCCGAGGTATATGAACACTGAAGAGGTAAGTAATTTTTAGATTAAACTTTCTTTCTTTTCTTTTAACTTTTAGTTTAGATCACCAACACCACAATCTCACAACTCTTTTTTCAGTCTTTTCAATTTCTTTGTATATATCCATTTTCTCTTTTCTCTATCTTCTCAATCTACAACTTTCTTCTTAACTTAACTTTAACCTATTTTCCTTTTCTTTTAAAGAACTAAAAGAAGATCTTTAACCTTTGATTGTAACTTAAAAGAGAACTTGCTAAAAAAATTTCCATCGCTAGTCCCTCCTTGTGGATCACGACCCGCATAGCCATTTGCTATAACGGTAGAATTGAGCACCTTGCATTATTGTTATAAAGTTCTGAAACTCTATATTCTTGTGTGCAGGTAAAACCTCAATCATAGTCGATTAACCTTTTAAGAAACTAGTTTGTTAAAAAGTAGAATATAGATTTGAGGCTCAAAGATATACACACACAAAAGTACACGTTTTCAAAAGTATAATTTGACATATTTGATTTTGATACTTATTCCACATTTTCTTAGAAATTTCTATATCAGTTTAGAACTTGTATCCCATGGCTTTACATGTCTTCTCTCTTCCAGAATTCAAACAAAAATTATTTGAAAATTTCTTTATTTTTAAAATTATCTTGATCCAGTTTTTCGCCTAGGTCGGTTGATCGGGCAGTCGACCGTGCCTATTACAGGCCAGAACAGTCGACCGTACGGTCGATAGAACCTATGGCAATTGGGGTGTGCATGTTATCGACTGGACCCTTATTACGGTCGATCGACTGTAACTAGTTTCGTCTCGGTTAAACACGATCGACCGACCGGTCAACAAGAGCCAACAATCAAATTTTTTTGAATGGCCGATCGACTGGTCGGTCGGCCGCCAGATTGGCAGTAATGGCCAGTTCTTATAAATCTGTTTTTAAACATGTTTCTTTGAAAACGTGGAAAGTTGAATTTCTGGGGTCAATTTCTTCCATTTTAGACATGGTAAAACTGTTCGAAAAGTATTTTTCTAAAACCTAACTAAAGGGTCATTGGGATTGAATATTTCACAACAACAAATTTTATTGAAAATCTAGCTTTTACTTTCTAAGAGAAAAATTTTCAAGTTTTCTTTTATGCTATTATTTTCAGAGTTTTAATTGAGTTTTTCTGCTCTTAAAATCTCTTTTTCTGATTTTCATTCTCACTAGCTTGAGCTTCAAGTTTAGATTTTACTCAATAGGGTTTCTGTAAGAGAGTTGTAAAGAGAGGTTTGTGATCTCTTGATCACCCAGAACATGTTATCTCAATTGGCTTTTTGCTGCATTTGGTGCAGATGATTGAGTTGGGGAGTTGTGTACTCCAAGTAGTTGTAATTCCTTATTGTAAGATCCCTTTATGGAGAATCCATAGTGGATAGTGAAATCCTTCACGGTGGTGAAAGGGGGGAACATAGAATGGTGGCTCGAACCTCATAACAAATCTTTTGTTTGTAATTGCTTTATTATCTCTATTTACTTATTTATTATTCATTTATCTTGTCGATCAATACTCATCTCAACAAGATAGCAATTAAGCACCTCAACTCTTATCTAGAGGAATCACGAGGAGAAGTTCAAAGCCCTTTATAGAGAATCCAGCTTCAAGTCTTGTTTTGAGTGATCAGTTGCATTATTTCATATTAAATTTTCTAGAATTTTTATTTGATTAGATATACACTTATTCACTAGGCCTCTAGGGGTAATTTTAATTAGTATTAGAGCATTGGTCTCCATATTTTGCTTAACAACCTTAGAGATATCCTAGTTGCTAATTATTTCATTGACATCTTCATCTCATCCACTATAGTAAAAATGACCGAAGGTATTAAGACCCCTCCCAAGTTTGATGACCTTAACTTTCCCATATGGAAGGTTAAGTGACTGTATTTTGCAATCTCTAGGAAGTCGGGTTGCAAAGGTGGTGATTAAACCCTTTAATATACCCACTGGTGATGAGGACACCTGGTCCGATATCGCCACCAAGGAGTTTGATGCCAATGCAAAGGCACACCGTGCATTACTTCAATCCTTGAACGATGACAACATACCTAGGGTCATTCATTGCAAATCTGCCTAGAGATTTGGTCACACCTAGTGGTCACTCATGAGGGAACATCACAAGTTAAGAGGTCTAAAATGATCTCTTATATTCCCAATATGAAACTTCACTATGCATGAAAATGAGTCCATTGATGATATGGTTATAAAATTTACTAAAATAACTAATGATCTTGCTTCTTTAGGTGATGCCAATGATAATGATCAAAAAGTCTGGAAGGTCATTTGTGCACTTTCACCCACATGGGAAGTCAAAATATTATATTGAAAGAATTAAATGACAAAGAAGAGATGGAGCTCATCGTTCTTATAGGAAACCTTAAGAGCCATGAGATTGAGAGGAAGACTAGAGAAGAAACAGCACCACAAAAGAAGAAGACAATTGCCTTCAAGTCTACTCCCGCTATCTTTGACGATGATGAAAAAAGAAGAAGATGATGAAGTTCTTTTCCTCCTTGTAAGAAATGTAAGGAGGATATACAATAAGTCAAAGATCAACAATAGGAGATGATGGCAAGGAAAGGAGGAAAAGAAAATCATCTGTTTCAACTGTCGAAAACCCGAATATATCATTGCCGAATGTCCGGATATCAAAAATAAGCCATCTTCCTCAAAGAAGCCAAATAAGTCATTTAAGAAGAAAGCTCTCAATGCTAAATGGGATTCAGAAAGTGAATCTGAAGAGGAGGTGGACACAACAAACATGTATTTCATGGCAAATGATAACATACCTAAGGTAACTTCTGAACCATCCCTTAATGATTATGATTTAACTATAGATGAAATAGGACATGCATTTGTAAAACTTTCAAATAATTATGATTTTTTAAAGAAGAAATATCTAAAAACGAAAAAGGAAAAGGAAGTTCTTCAAAATAAAATAATCATTCTTTTTAAAGAAAAAAGATAATTTATCTTTCACTCTTTTATCCGCACAAAAAGATTTTGATGAAAATAAGATTCATATAAAGCAAAGTATCCCATGATTGATGAATATGTATGACAGAGTTTATTCATGTACTTATTGTGGCTGAAAGGGTCACTTAGCTAAATTTTATTTTGATCGTATAAATACTTCTAATAATCAAATTTGGGTTCGAAGTACTAACGTCATAGGACCCAAGAAAATATGGGTACCAAAATCAACAACTTCATTTTTTGATGTAGGTGCACAATAAGACTCCAAGATGTAGGGAGCAGTGGCATCTTGATAGCAGTTGCTCAAGGCACAGGACTTGGAACATCAATAATTTTCTAATCTTATTGATCGGTCGCTGATACTAGAGATTTATTGTCACATTCTCATATTTATTTTATAATAAACTCTATTTTTAATCCTATTTATTGTCTAATTTATATGCAGACCTGAGAGGGAAAAGGAACAAGCCCAATAGCCCATCAAAATTCTAATTTAATTCAGAATTAATTCAATCAAAGATCAGGGCAAATCGGGGCAAATTAGAGAAGATAAAACTAGTTGAACAAATGGTTAAAATAAGATCTTTATAAATCAATTGGTTAAAGCCGAAGAGCAAAGGAGGTTTCATCAAATCCAGTGAGAGATAAAACTATATCACGAAACCAGAGAGTACCACCCCCTGGGTGTGGCCACCTGGCCATACCCAGGCCGCGGAAACATGGCCAAAGCCGCATTTTTGCGGGTTTGTTGGATCTGTTGGGGGACGATTGCTCCCCCTATCTTTGTACGCTCTCCCCCACTTGGTTTTTGCCTATAAATACTGGGTTTCGAGAAACTACAGGGGACAATCAAGCAGAGATAGATTCTTATACCAGTTTTTCATTCTTTTTAGTTTAGGTTTTTATTTTTATTTTATGTAATTTTTATTTCTTTATAAGCATAGGTTAGATTGAGATTCATGTAAGTAAGAGAGAGATTTATGTTGAGAGTGACACCAATGTAACCTCCTCCTTTCTTTATCATTTCTACAAGCAATCAAAGGTAACATATTTATGCTCTTCTTTGTTTATATGTTCTTCTTCTTCTTTCTACTTTTCCTCTTTTGTTTTTGATGAATATCCAAGTGAATCTAGAAGCATCAACATAGCCATGTTTGTGTGAGTGCCACCGATATTTCATGATGATGTTCTCCTCCTCAAGATTCTGTATCATTTCATTCTTATTCGTCTTGATGATATAATGCGAATGAGGACTGAGCTCGATCTTATGGGTTATGCGTTGATCACCTCCGAAATATGGTAAAAACATGCAAGGATTCTAGGTAAGTCATCAACCAGAAAAGGGTAAGTATTTCTTTTAGGTTTAACTTTCTTTCTTTTAATTTTAGTTTAGATCACCAACACTACAATTTTTCAGCTCTGTTATTCACTCTTTTTAATTTCTTTGTATAAATTAATTTTCTATTTTTTCCACCTTCTCAATCTACCACTTTCATCTTAATTAACTATAACTTTTTTTTCTTTTTCTTCACAAGAACTAAAAGGAGAAATCTAACCATTTTTTATAACTTAAAAGAGAACTTGCAAAAAAGCTTCATAGCTAGTCCGTCCTTGTGGATCACGACCTACATAGCCACTTGCTATAGTAATAGTATTAAGTACTTGAACACTTCTATTATAAAGTTCTGAATTCTGTATTTTTTCTGTGTAGGTAAAACTCAATAGAATTTTGGCACTGTTGCCAGGGAGGGACGGTATGTAATTCTCTTTTTAAGTTTACATTTTTGTTAACTTTCTTCTTTGTTCTTAGTGTGCAGTAATAAATATCAAGGCAAATTTTGCTGCAGTGGACATATAAGTGGCCCTAGATTCTGCTCAAGAAAGCAGAGCCCAGAGCTCAGATTTGGTACATTCCAGTGGCAATCGGAGTGAACTAGTAGCATGTATTTTTGTAGGTTGGCTGAATTGCAAAGCTAAATTTCTGCATCTATTTATTTTCTTGATTAACTCATTGTACATACTTTCTAACCTTAACAGTAAATTGATGTTTGTTGAATTCTAAAAATGGTTTAGACTTTTCATTTAGGCACGTGTCTAATTCATTTACATTTTTCATTACTGTTGAAAGTGCTAGAGTAAAGATATATGTGTGTAAATCACCTAGAGGGGGGGTGAATAGGTGATAATGCTAATCTAGAAACTAAATGCGCTAAATGCGGAAGCTTAAAACAAATTTTGCAACACACTTAATACAACACACAAGTGTAGCCGAATTTCCCGTGAAAGGCTCTGGACTAACTCCTGTGAAAATCACCTAGAGGGGGGTGAATAGGTGATAATGCTAATCAATGGACAAATTAAAAATTAAGATGTAACAATCACCCAACAAGATTCACAAGATGAATGAAAGCAAGTAAATATAGCAATGATGATGATAAGCAAGTAATAAGTGCAAGTAAAGTAAAGTAAGGAGAGCAAGAATGTAAACCAAACGCAAACACAAGGATATGTTATTGAGGTTCGAGCACCCAGCTCTACTCCCCGCCTTCCCCAGAAGGATTCTAGCTACTTCCACTATCACAAAGAAATCACAATTACACCGGAGTACCCAACTCCACAATCTCAATTACAAGCAATTTCTGAGTAGTCAAAAGACCACAAACTCTCTCTTTCAAATGTCTCTTCCCTTACAAAAGGTCCTTAGAGAACAATGAGTAGGAATGAAGCTCTTGTTGTAAGTGAAGAAAAAAATTAAATCAGAGAGTATTTCAAAAACACTTCAGAAAATGAGAGAGAATTTCAGCACAAAAACCAAGAAACAAAGCTCTTTTGAATGCCTTAAACTTTTGAATTTTTCTTGTGATAATTGTTGTAAACAATCTCTCCCCAAACACCCCTATTTATAGGAGAGGGCTAGGGTTAAGGGATAAAACATAATTAGGATTAATCAGAGAGTATTAGGTTTGAAATATATCCCTTAAACCAATTTTAAACACAAAAAGACAAAATTTAAAACAGCTCAGAAAATAGCCGTTTACTGTTCAACGGCTAGTCCGGTCGACCGGTCGGTCGACCGCCAATACAAAAATAGAGCCGTTGCAGGCATACGGTCGACCGCCGGTCGACCCCACAAACCCGAGAGCAAAGCCACAACAGTCAGGTCGACCGCTCGGTCGACCGGCAGATATGCACACTGATACGTGCATCTGCCAGAACCTCGGTCGACTTGTCCGGTCGATCGGACAAGACTGACACAGGCACGGTCGACTGGTGCGGTCGACCGGCTCAGGACAAAAGATGAGTTTGAAACACAATTTTGAAAAGACTTGATTTTTATGAAAAATATCTTTAAATAGTACTAAGTATAAAACATAAAAATTGATTTGTAGGCAGAGGATTTTGTATCAAAATATTTTTGTACATTTTATAGAAAATCATCTTAGAAACAATATGTGCGCAAAAACGTGTGTGATTGAGCTTCAAACCTATTCACTATTCTTTAACAAAACTCTAAACCTATAAAACTAAAAACAAATCTTGTTGAGCAATCTTCAAGTCTTGAGCCATGCTATGCCTTGCTAGAGCCCTTCTTCTATATTCCTTCCTTGATATGCAATATGCCTTCTTTGCTTCATGAAACCTAGAAGTTGTTGCAATAGCAAGCAATGGCCTCCAAATGTGGTACTAACCTGAAACTTATCTTAAACAAACTCATTAGTACCAAATAGCACTAATTTGGTTTGTCATCATCAAAACTCAATAAATGGAGAGTGTAACCTTTTGGGCCAACAATCTTCCCCTTTTTGATGATGACAAAACAAATAGGCTACAAGATAAAAATATAGGGGAGGAGAAAACTCCCCCTCAAATTATGCTATATAAAGAAAACATTTAAACTCAAAAACACAAGAACTCATTGAAAAACATAAAAACATATATGCTCTTGATACCAATTTAAACCAATTGAAACAATAATGAAAAACACATGTTTGATGATGACAAAACAAATAGGCTACAAGATAAAAATATAGGGGAGGAGAAAACTCCCCTCAAATTATGCTATATAAAGAAAACATTTAAACTCAAAAACACAAGAACTCATTGAAAAACATAAAAACATATATGCTCTTGATACCAATTTAAACCAATTGAAACAATAATGAAAAACACATGTTATTTTCTTGATACTAACAAAACACAAGAATTCTCAAAACTCATGAAAACAAAACAAGAGAACAAAAACATATATAAACTCATATAAACTCATATGGAACCAAGACCATATAAATTTATTTTTATCATGCACTAACTTATTCTCCCCCTTTTTGTCATACATCAAAAAGGGTAGGAATCACATGTTTAATCAATAATACAAACATTAAGTTCTCCACAAATAAACGAAAATCTAGCAAAATCAAGAGGTTTAGTGAAAATATCGGCTAGTTGTAAATCCGTAGAAACATAATCAATATCTATATCTCCTTTCTCAAAATGATCTCTAAGAAAGTGATATCTAATCTCAATGTGCTTGGTCTTACTATGTTGATTTGCATTCTTAGTCATGTGTATAGTACTATTATTATCACAAAATATTTTTATATGATCAAAATGCAAATCAAAATCAAGGAGAGTATGTTTCATCCAAAGGACTTGTGCACAACAAGCCCCCGCGGCAACATACTCCGCCTCGGCGGTTGAGAGTGCTACGGAATTTTGTTTCCTAGAGGACCATGAAACAAGACAATTACCAAGAAATTGACATGTCCCACTAGTACTCTTTCTATCTACTCTACAACCCGCATAGTCGGCATCCGAATAACTCGTCATTGAGAAATCTCCGGTTTTCGGATACCATAGACCCATCCCAATAGTGCCCTTAATATAACGAATAATGCGTTTTACCGCAATAAGATGGGACTCTTTAGGACACGATTGAAATCTAGCACAAAGACACACACTAAACATGATATCCGGCCTACTTGCCGTTAAATATAAAGACTTCCTATCATGCTTCTATATAATTTAATATCAACATCTTTACCTTGGTCATCTTTATCAAGCTTGGTTGTAGTTGCCATGGGAGTGTTGCAAGTCTTTGAGCCTTCAAGTCCAAACTTCTTTATGAGTTCCTTTGCGTACTTGGCTTGACTTATGAATGTCCCATTTTGCAATTGCTTGATTTGGAGTCCAAGGAAGAAATTGAGCTTACCCATTGAAGACATTTCAAATTCAAGTTGCATGACCTTTTCAAAATCCTTACATAAAAGCTCATTAGTAGAACCAAAAATTATATCATCTACATAAATTTGCACAATTAATATATTATTATCAACATGCTTAGTAAATAGAGTTGTGTCTACTTTGCCTTTAACAAAATCATTTGAAATTAGAAAACTAGAAAGCCTTTCATACCAAGCTCTAGGAGCTTGTTTCAATCCATATAAAGCTTTATCAAGTTTGAAAACAAAATCGGGATGAACATGATCAACAAAACCGGGAGGTTGAGAAATATAAACTTCTTCATTAATAAAACCATTCAAAAATGCACTTTTCACATCCATTTGAAAAAGTTTAAAATTTTTGAAAGATGCAAAAGCTAGTGTCATCCGTATGGCTTCAAGCCGTGCTACGGGTGCAAAGGTCTCCTCAAAATCAATTCCCTCAACTTGAGTGTAACCTTGGGCCACTAACCTAGCTTTATTCTTAATGACATTTTCGGACTCATCCATCTTGTTTCTAAAGATCCACTTAGTACCAATTATTGGTCTATCGTGGGGCTTAGGAACAAGGTGCCAAACTTGGTTGCGCTCAAATTGATTGAGTTCCTCTTGCATGGCAAGCAACCAATATGGGTCCGCCTCGGCTTTGAGAATGCCTTTGGGTTCAAAATGAGAAATGAAAGCAAAGTTACCACATAGGTCATGGAGTTTGGAGCGCGTTGTGACTCCTTTAGATGCATCACCCAAGATGAGCTCCTTAGGATGATTTGTAGCGTATCTCCAAGCTTTAGGAAGCGGTTGAGAGCTTTCCTTTTTATCCTCTTGAACATCACCAATTGATTCTTGCTTTTCTTCTTGAGCGGGTGAGTCCTTCAAGGATAGTCTCTCCATGTCTTCACCTAATGGTTCAATCTCTACAACATTCTCAACAACCACATTAGATTCTTCAAACTTAACATGCATGGTTTCTTCAATAGTAAGTGAAGATCTATTAAATACTCTATATGCTTTGCTAGTAGAAGAATATCCAACAAAGATAGCTTCATAAGCCTTAGCATCAAATTTACCCAAATTCTCCTTAGTATTTAAAACAAAACACTTGCATCCAAAAACTTTAAAATATGCAACATTAGGTTTTCTAGAATGATACATTTCAAAAGATGTTTTGGAAGAATTCTTACACACATAAATATGATTTGAAATATAGCATGCGGAGTTTACGGCCTCGGCCCATAAATATTGAGGGAGGTCATATTCACTTATCATTGTCCTAGCCATCTCTTGACGTGTTCTATTTTTCCTTTCCACTACTCCATTTTGTTGTGGAGTCCTAGGACAAGACATTTCATGCTTGATTCCCTTTTCATCACAATAAGTCATGAAGAGTTGGTTAACAAACTCACCACCTCTATCACTCCTTATTCTCAAAATCGAAAAACTTTTTTCTTTTTCAACCCTTTTTCGAAAAATTTTGAAATGAGAAAATGTTTGATCTTTATTTTGCAAGAAGAAAACCCAAGTGAAACGGGAAAAATCATCAACTAAAACAAATGCAAATCTACTACCATTTAAACTTTTAGTTTGTGTTGGTCCAAAAAGATCCATATGAATTAGTTCTAAGGGCCTAATAGTCATGATATCCTTAATTGGTTTGAAGGAAGACTTGGTTTGTTTCCCAAGTTGGCACGCACCACAAATGCGGTCTTTCTCAAACTTCAAGCAAGGGATACCCTTTACTAAATTCTTAGAATTAATTCTAGCAAGATGGTCAAAAGATGCATGTCCTAATCTTCTATGCCAAAGCCAAGAATTTTCATCAAAAGCATTCAAGCATTTAGTAGAACAATCTAAATTAAGCATGTCAATGATATAAACATTATTGTCACGAAAAACCGATAAGAATACAAACATCGGATTTAACATCAAAAATCTTGCAAGAAGAATCATCAAAAATAACTTTAAGTCCATGGTCACAAAGTTGACTAATGCTAAGCAAATTATGTTTTAAACCATCTACTAAAACAACATTCTCTATAATAGGAGATGAACCAATTTGAATGTTACCTATACCGATGATAGTTCCTTTGGAGTCATCCCCGAAGGTGACGGAGCCACCTTCCATGTACCTTGATAGGGTTGTGAAGTTGTTGATATCCCACGTCATGTGTCTTGAACAACCACTATCAAGGTACCACCGCTCCCTACGTCTTGGGGCCTTGGTGTGTACCTACATCAAATAATTTAGGTCTTGATTTTGGTACCCACATTTTCTTGGGTCCTAGAGGGTTAGTTTCATTAACCCAAATAAGATTATTTGATCTATTAACTTGGTCATAGCAAAATTTAGCTAAATGTCCATTCTTACCACAATATGTGCATCTATATACTCTACCATATTTAAAAGCATAATGAGTGTGTGATTTGTGAGCATGAGAGTTGTGAGCATGAAAAGATTTAGCATGTGTAGTGTGAGTATGTGAATTTTTAGCATGAGAGTTGTGAGCATGAAAAGATTTAGCATGTGTAGTGTGAGTATGTGAATTTTTAGCATGAGAGGTGTGCTTTTTGGAAAACTTTTCTTCAAGTTTCTTAGTGTTAAAAGCACAATCTTTCAAAACTTTTTCAAAATCAACCATTTTAGTTTTTAAAGAGGAAATTTCTTTTTCATCAACAATAGGATATTTTTCCTTACAAGAAACCTTGTAGGCATTAAACTCATTTTGAATAGAAATAAGATTAGAAGAAATATCATCCTTTTCTTTAGAAACCATAGCAAGTTGATTTTTAAGAAAAGCAACTTCTTTTTGTAATTTAAAACATTCAATCTTTTTATTGTCATAAGTTTCAGAAAGTTCAACAAAGGCATGTACAAGAACTTCCTTACTTAGTTCATCATCTTCATCATCATGAGATTGAGGGGTTACCTTAGGAGTGTTTGCCATGAAACACATGTTCGCCGTATCCACCTCTTCTTCGGACTCGCTTTCCGAATCCCACGTTGCCTTGTATGCTTTCTTTCCTCCGGCTTCTTTGGCTTGAAGGAGGAAGTCATCTTCTTCTTGAACTCCGGGCAATCCGCCATGATATGTCCGGGTTTGCGGCAATTGTAGCAAATGAACCTTCTCTCCTCTTTGCCTTCAAATTTTCTCCGGAAGTTGAGCTTGTTTTTCTGGTACAACCTCTTGACGTTCCGCACAAGTAGAGTTAGCTCCTCATCTTCTTCTTCGTCTTCTTCATCGTCATCATTGGTGGATGAAGTCTTGAAGGCTATGGATTTCTTCTTTGAAGCAGTGGCCTCGTCTCTTGCCTTCTTCTCCATCTCATGGGTCTTTAGGTTCCCAATGAGACTAATGAGGTCCATCTCGTCCTTGTCGTTCAATTCTTTTAAGGTGGTGGCCTTTATTTCCCATGAAGATGGAAGAGCCTGAATCACTTTCCGCACCTTTTGATCGTTGGAGATGTCATCACCTAAGGAAGAAAGACCATTAGTGATTTTAGTAAATCTTGTAATCATACTATCAATGGACTCATCATCAATCATTTTAAATGACTCATATTGGGACCTCAAGAGATCTATCTTAGCTCTCTTGACTTGTGAAGTCCCTTCGTGTGTGACAAATAAATGTTGCCAAATCTCATAGGCGGATTGGCAATGAATTACCCGTGTAAGGTCATCCTCATTCAAGGCGGTTAATAGGGAGTTTTGGCTTTGGAGTTAGCCTCATATTCTCTAAAGTTGAAGTCGGTCCAAGTGCTCTCATCACCATCGGGTGCTACATAGGGTTTGGTCAAGGACTTGGCCACTAGGCTACCCAAAGATTGCAAAAATATAGTCATCCTAATCTTCCAAATAGGGAAATTAAGTCCATCAAATTTAGGAGGGGTTTAATGTTATCGGCCATGTTTACTAGTGTATGAATGTATGAATGAAAATGTTGATTAGCAAATTTTAAGGATCTCTCTATGGATGTTAAGCCAAAACCTAGAGTCCAAGCTCTGATACCAATTGAAAATCACCTAGAGGGGGGGTGAATAAGTGATAATGCTAATCAATGGACAAATTAAAAATTAAGATGTAACAATCACCCAACAAGATTCACAAGATGAATGAAAGCAAGTAAATATAGCAATGATGATGATAAGCAAGTAATAAGTGCAAGTAAAGTAAAGTAAGGAGAGCAAGAATGTAAACCAAACGCAAACACAAGGATATGTTATCGAGGTTCGAGCACCCAGCTCTACTCCCCGCCTTCCCCAGAAGGATTCTAGCTACTTCCACTATCACAAAGAAATCACAATTACACCGGAGTACCCAACTCCACAATCTCAATTACAAGCAATTTCTGAGTAGTCAAAAGACCACAAACTCTCTCTTTCAAATGTCTCTTCCTTACAAAAGGTCCTTAGAGAACAATGAGTAGGAATGAAGCTCTTGTTGTAAGTGAAGAAAGAAAATTAAATCAGAGAGTATTTCAAAAACACTTCAGAAAATGAGAGAGAATTTCAGCACAAAAACCAAGAAACAAAGCTCTTTTGAATGCCTTAAACTTTTGAATTTTTCTTGTGATAATTGTTGTAAACAATCTCTCCCCAAACACCCCTATTATAGGAGAGGGCTAGGGTTAAGGGATAAAACATAATTAGGATTAATCAGAGAGTATTAGGTTTGAAATATATCCCTTAAACCAATTTTAAACACAAAAAGACAAAATTTAAAACAGCCCAGAAAATAGCTGTTTACTGTTCAACGGCTAGTCCGGTCGACCGGTCGGTCGACCGCCAATACAAAAATAGAGCCGTTGCAGGCATACGGTCGACCGCCCAGTCGACCCAACAAACCCGAGAGCAAAGCCACAACAGTCAGGTCGACCGCCCGGTCGACCGGCAGATATGCACACTGATACGTGCATCTGCCAGAACCTCGGTCGACTTGTCCGGTCGACCGGACAAGACTGACACAGGCACGGTCGACCGGCTCAGGACAAAAGATGAGTTTGAAACACAATTTTGAAAAGACTTTGATTTTTATGAAAAATATCTTTAAATAGTACTAAGTATAAAACATAAAAATTGATTTGTAGGCAGAGGATTTTGTATCAAAATATTTTTGTACATTTTATAGAAAATCATCTTAGAAACAATATGTGCGCTAAAACGTGTGTGATTGAGCTTCAAACCTATTCACTATTCTTTAACAAAACTCTAAACCTATAAAACTAAAAACAAATCTTGTTGAGCAATCTTCAAGTCTTGAGCCATGCTATGCCTTACTAGAGCCCCTTCTTCTATATTCCTTCCTTGATATGCAATATGCCTTCTTTGCTTCATGAAACCTAGAAGTTGTTGCAATAGCAAGCAATGGCCTCCAAATGTGGTACTAACCTGAAACTTATCTTAAACAAACTCATTAGTACCAAATAGCACTAATTTGGTTTGTCATCATCAAAACTCAATAAATGGAGAGTGTAACCTTTTGGGCCAACATCCTGTTGATTCCTAGATATGGGTTGAGGTACTATATGAAGCTCTTGTGGTTAAGTACAAGTGAGGCACACAAGCACACAAGCATATAATAGATATGGCAATATGAATCAATGCTCAACACAAGCAAATATGATATGATGATATGAATGATGCTTTGCACAATATAAAGAGAGAGAGTTAGAGAGACAATGGATCAAACGCAAACACAAAGATATGTTCCGAGGTTCGAGCCCCTAGCTCTACGTCCCCGCCTTCACCGAGAAGGATTTCTAATCCACTAAAGGAGTACCGAGCTCCTCTCTCAACCTTACAATGCCACCGAGGCAATACAACCACAAATCCACCTCTACCGAAGAGGGATAAGGCCCGTAGCCAATACAATCACAATCACCTCTACCGAAGAGGGATCCAAACACCACTCCGATCAACCTCTACCAAAGAGGGATACACAAATAAAGGAGGGTTTACAATCTTGGAGGCTTAACAACCTCAAACAATTTTTTTCCACAAAACAAAGATCCTAAATAGATTAGGATAGAAGATAAGCTCAAGTGTGGAAAAACTAGGTGTTTGAAAAACAAAGACTCAAAGAAAACACTTGGGAAAACTCTTGCAAAATATAGAAATGAAAACCAATACAAATCTCCCAAATTTCTATTTTCTTTGATTTTCCCAAACCCTAAAACACAAACCCAAATTTGAAGTTTAAAACCCAAAAAACACTTTTGAAAACTTGTTTAAAACACTTGTATATCAGAGAAATTTTAGCTCTTAAAATCTTACTTAAAACCATAAAGAGATGGGGTATTTATAGCCCCAAAACAAAACTAGCCGTTAGGCTGATCTGGCAGCCTGACAGGCTACCGGTCGGCCGGCCGGTCGACCGCCAACGGTCAGAAATGTGACCGTTGGGGCAACCCGGTCGACCGCACGGCCGACCACCCCAATACAGAGAGCAGACTCTCTGATCCGGTCGGCCGCCCGGCCGACCGTCCCTGAGACTGCCAAACGTGCACAAGCCTGTGCACGTCGATCGACCGCAAGGGTCGACCGGCCTTTGTGCGGTCGACCCATGCGGTCGGCCGACCTGGCCTGTCAGCCACAAAACTGGGACAGAAACACATGTTAAAAATATTTCTAAAAATCTTTTATCTCTTGTAAAAAATACACAAAAATAGTTTATCATTTGCATTGATATAAACATGTGATAAATCTTTTAGCTCAAATATCAAGCATATGAAACTATTTTTGTGTCTTATCATTTTTACCAAAAATCAAAAACTTGTATTTTATCAAACTTGAATTTTTCAATAGGAAATCTGATTTTTCCTAAAACTCATGAATAGACATATCAAAATAAGTTTGTTTAAGATATGAAGCATGTATGTATATTGAACACATCTAATCTACATAAAAACAAAGTAAACTTGTTTTGATCATTCTATTCATGAAAACCAAATCCAAAATATAAATCTTGTGTGTGTTGTGCACTCGAGCATATCAACTATTCTTATCTTTATACATGGATCTAAACACACTAAACTAAAACTAGGATACCTAAGTCTTCTTGACGATCTTCCATCTTCAAGTTGACTTGTCCCAAACCGTGATCCACCGAGTGCAAATGTATGATCTTGAAGCTCGGGCACTGGAATCACCAAGTGAAGACTTTAAAAACTCATCTTGTTGAAGCAATCACCAACTAATATCTTGCTTAATGATCTGAAACTAAAAACACAAGATTATTAGTAAACATAACTACATGAGTTAATCATCATCAAAACTAGAGTGGAAGGCCTCTGGGCCAACAATCTCCCCCTTTTTGATGATGACAAAACTCATGGAGTTATATATGCATGGATTAAAGTTAAGCTTCAAAGAAGCTCCCCTTTAACTCATGCATAAACAAAATAAACATAAATATGCAATGAATATTAAACATGAAACATGCATAGATATGCATAAACAATAAAAGGCTCTAGATACACAATGAAATGTTCAAAACAAAACATGCTCTAGATACCAATTAAAATTAAACTAAATAAACTTAATATATGCAAAAACATAAATGTGCATATATAAACTCAAAATCTTTCTCCCCCTTTTTGTTAATCATCAACAAAGGGGTAAAAACCAAAACAAAACAAAATCTTCTCCCCTTTTTAATACAAAGAAACAATCATCAATAGGGGTAAAGGCAAAACCAAATCAACAAATTTTTCTCCCCCTTTTTGTTCGAAACAATGAATCAATAAAAGGGTTAATAAAAAAATGTTTTCCCCTTTTTGTCTAAAAACAAAAACAAAACCAAATAGGGGTGACAATCAATTTGGATATCAATTTAAAATTTTTATTTTCTATCATAAAGTAAGGGAGTGAAAATACAAATACCAATTGTAAACATGAAAATCGAATTTTCTCCCCTTTTATGAAATACCAATAAAACACATGCATAAACTTGTTTAAGAAACCAATTGAAAATTGAATCAATTGAAACAAAGTTGAAGATCAAGCTTAGCATAAAACAAACATATATATGTATGAAAAATAGATACCAATTGAAATTGATATTCTTGGAATTGAAAGCATACATACATACAAACATATATCAGTATACAAGAAAGGTCAAAATTGATACCAATTGAAAGAATCCAATGATACCAATTGAAACAACAATAAGATCAAATGTATATCTCATATTACTACCACCCAATCATGGTTCAAGTTTTAAAAGATTTTCATTTTAAAGCATACATGAACATGATCTCCCATCCAACCACCCATGGATGGTAGGGGTTTTCAAAAAATAGATTTGAAAATAAGCTTTGTTTGAAAAACTCTACCAAATGAAGAATACCGTAACTAGCTATATGAAAAATTTGTAAATTAGTACGAAATCCTTCAAGCAAGGAATAAAAACAAATTATTTTTCATGAAACATGAAATCCACATGATAATCAACACTCTAATTCAACGAAGCATAAATATGACTCATGAAAACAAACACATGAGTAAACAATAAATGTGAGTGTACAAATAACATGTGAAGATCATAATCATGAAAATTGACATTCAAGCTCAAAATTCCTTGAAACAAGTAAACATCAAAATCATCAAAACTATTTAATCTTCAAGGTATATGTATGTTCTATACAAATTAAAGTATACATACATATCCAAAACACAATGAGTCCACAAAGATATATGCATGAAGGCACGTGGCTCAAAGGATGTATATGTATAACACTAATTTGGATAAAATGGACATATACATGAAGTCAAATATAAACACATGGAAACATGAAAAATAAAATTTTCATTAAAACAAATTTCATTTCAAGGTATATGTATGATTTGTCAATACAAAAAGTATACATACATGTCCCTAAACACAATTGAGTCCATATATAGATTTGCATGAAAGGCAAATGACTCAAGGGGTATACATGTATAACTTAAGGTTTGGCAAAATAGACATATACATGAAATGAAAACACATGATCATAAAACAAAACCAAAATGGGAATACAAGTTTAAAATGCATGGATCATCAAAACTAGACTATACTAGCACATCTAATGGGTTCAAATAAGCATTCAAGCACAAACATATCTAGATTTATTTGTGGCCCACTATATGCACAAATATATACCTAGTCTTAATAAAAACTAACATTTAAACTTATATTCAAATCATGAAGCATCAAAACGGGATAAAAATCAACATGATAAATATAAACAAGATTATTATGAAAATTCACATATTATTAAACCTATGATAAACATGATAGCTAAACAAATGGTGAGAACACTAAAATAATAGTCCATATTAAACATGGGTGTCTCAAAATGCTAAACATGTATGTCAAGGATTTAATAAACATGGCATTCTCATAATAATCTACAAACAATAAAACATGCTATATATGATAAACATGAAAAGCATGTAAATAAAAAATAAGGAGTTAGGAATCGTTACCAAAACCTAGAAGACAACTTCCTTGTCTCCAAAACATGGTGGTCTTCTCCACCAAACATCCCTTGAAAGTGATGCATCCAATTGATTTTCATGAAGCTTGGAACGCATCCACTCCAAGGTACCGCTACTCTCACGTTATATAAGAGCCCACTCCTACATCATAAACAAGAGGGGTGGTCTTTGGTACCCATATTTTATTGGGTCCATGGGGGTTAGTACCTTCTCTAACCCAAACAAAATTATTTGTTAAATTTGAAACATATATACGATCATAGCAAAATTTAGCAAGGTGGCCCTTACGTCCACAATGTGTACAAGTGTACACATGAGCATACATTGTGTGATGGTGTCCATGAGGAGCATGTGTATGTCGTGGAGGGTGTGCATGCATAATAGATGGAACTTGTTTCTTTCGAAACAAAGTTTCCAAACGTGTATGGCTCTTGGCACATTGACTCAAAGTGGAGCCCAAACAATCCACTCTCTTCTTCAACAAACAAAAATCATCATTAATCTTAGAAGAAGAGGTGCATGCAATAGGTAGACTAGATGAAGAGGCTACACTAGCATGGCAAATATGTGAATCCAAATCATTTTTCAAAGATTTATTCTTCTTTAAACAAATTTCTAATTCTTTTGAGATAAAATCAATTTCTTTTTTCAAAATATAGTTATCTCTTAAAATAGAATCTACTTTTGAAGATAAAACCTCATTATTTTTCAAAACAACATCACAATCATTTTTAGATTTCAAAATTTTATTTTCTTTTAAAATAAGATCAAGTTGAGATTTTAATGAATCCCTTTCATTAGAAATCTCCTCTTTCTCTTGCAAAACAATGTCAAGTCTAGAAATCAAATTTTTATTATCCTTGTTAAGGCCTAGACTTTTCTCTTTCAAAATTTTATATTTTTCAATCAATTTTTCACACACAATAGATAGTTCTTCATTTAAAGCATGGGCATCATAATCATCACATGAAGAACTAGCATCAAAACTATCTAGTTGAGATTCTGATTGTACCTCAAGGGAGTCATTCCCTTGGATCATGAAGCATTGAGAGTCGGATTCTCCACTAGTTTCCTCTTCTTGTTGAATTGGCACTTGAAGCTTGGAAGTGGTGGTTGTCGTCAACTTGTTCCACACTGCAAAGGCGGAATCAAGATTAGAAACAAGCATAAGATATTCTTTTGAAAGCGTGCTTCTAATGGCCTTTAGGGCAAGTGCATTAGCCTCAATATGCTTGCTATCACTAAGGAAGGATTCCTTTGTAATGGCAAGGTGAACCTTATGTCCTAGAGTTTGGAGGTATATGGACATCCTAGTCTTCCAAAAAAGAATGTTGGAAGGGTCAAACATAGGTGGGGTCATGAAGTCCATGGGTCCAAACTATATGTGTGTAAACAAACAAATGCAAACAAGATTAGCAAACAAAGGATCTCACTCCTAAGATGTTAAGCCTAAGTATCAGGAGCGTAGGCTCTGATCCCAATTGTTAATCACCTAGAGGGGGGTGAATAGGTGATAATGCTAATCAAGAAACTAAATGCGCTAAATGCGGAAGCTTAAAACAAATTTTGCAACACACTTAATACAACACACAAGTGTAGCCGAATTCCCCGTGAAGGGCTCTGGACTAACTCCTCTTGATTCCCCTAGATATGGGTTGAGGTGCTATATGAAGCTCTTGTGGTTAAGTACAAGTGAGACACACAAGCACACAAGCATATAATAGATATGGCAATATGAATCAATGCTCAACACAAGCAAATATGATATGATGATATGAATGATGCTTTGCACAATATAAAGAGAGAGTTAGAGAGACAATTGATTAAACACAAACACAAAGATATGTTTAGAGGTTCGAGCCCCTAGCTCTACGTCCCCGCCTTCACCGAGAAGGATTTCTATTCCACTAAAGGAGTACCGAACTCCTCTCTCAACCATACAATGCCACCGAGGCAATACAACCACAAATCCACCTCTACCGAAGAGGGATAAGGCCCGTAGCCAATACAATCACAATCACCTCTACCGAAGAGGGATCCAAACACCACTCCGATCAACCTCTACCAAAGAGGGATACACAAATAAAGGAGGGTTTACAATCTTGGAGGCTTAACAAACTCAAACAATCTTTTTTCACGAAACAAAGATCCTAAATAGATTAGGATAGAAGATAAGCTCAAGTGTGGAAAACTAGGTGTTTGGAAAACAAAGACTCAAAGAAAACACTTGGGAAAACTCTTGCAAAATATAGAATGAAAACCAATACAAATCTCCCAAATTTCTATTTTCTTTGATTTTCCTAAACCCTAAAACACAAACCCAAATTTGAAGCTTAAAGCCCAAAAATACTTTTGAAAACTTGTTTAAAACACTTGTATATCAGAGAAATTTTGGCTCTTAAAATCTTACTTAAAACCATGAAGAGATGGGGAATTTATAGCCCCAAAATAAAACTAGCGTTAGGCTGATCTGGCAGCCTGACAGGCTACCGGCCGGCCCGACCGACCGCCAACACTCAGAAATGTGACCGTTGGGGCAACCCGGTCGACCGCACGGCCGACCGCCCCGATACAGAGAGCAGACTCTCTGGTCCGGTCGGCCGCCCGGCCGATCGTCCCTGAGACTGCCAAACGTGCACAAGCCTGTGCACGTCGGTCGACCGCAAGGGTCGACCGGCCTTTGGTGCGGTCGGCCGACCTGGCCTGTCAGCCACAAAACTGGGACAGAAACACATTTTAAAAATATTTCTAAAAATCTTTTATCTCTTGTAAAAAATACCCAAAAATAGTTTTATCATTTTGCATTGATATATAAACATGTGATAAATATTTGAGCTCAAATATCAAGCATATGAAACTATTTTTGTGTCTTATCATTTTTACCAAAAACCAAAACTTGTATTTTATCAAATTTGAATTTTTCAATAGGAAATCTGATTTTTCCTAAAACTCATGAATAGACATATCAATATAAGTTTGTTTAAGATATGAAGCATGTATGTATATTGAACACATCTAATATACATAAAAATAAAGTAAACTTATTTTGATCATTCTATTCATGAAAACCAAATCCAAAACATAAATCTTGTGTGTGTTGTGCACTTGAGCATATCAACTATTCTTATCTTTATACATGGATCTAAACACACTAAACTAAAACTAGGATACCTAAGTCTTCTTGACGATCTTCCATCTTCAAGTTGACTTGGTCCCAAACCGTGATCCGCCGAGTGCAAATGTATGATCTTGAAGTTCGGGCACTGGAATCACCAAGTGAAGACTTCAAAAACTCATCTTGTTGAAGCAATCACCAACTAATATCTTACTTAATGATCTGAAACTAAAAACACCAGATTATTAGTAAACATAACTACATGAGTTAATCATCATCAAAACTAGAGTGGAAGGCCTCTGGGCCAACAGTGTGCATAGCATGTAGTATGGCAACACTTTTGAATTGTTTACGTTGCTTAAGTGTTGCTTTTCATGTACACATTGCACTAAATTGATTTAAGGGCTTGTCCTATAAAAATGATAAGGTGGGGAAGTCATTACCCTTCCTTAGCCATAAATAATCTCCTCACTCACCAACCCAAGCCTAACTAAAACTGAGTAGACATTGGCCCTAAGGACATCTCGGACTCATAGGAGACTGACCTAAGGGGAAAGTTTATTAGAATTTGACTGTTGCAAAATCGGTGTTTAAGGTTGGAGATTGAGGGGCAAAATCCCAAAGGTTGGTGGTTTAACATAATTAGGCCCGTTGCTTAGGTACGGATACCTCCCACTGACCTTGCCCCGACCTGACCGATTAACTTGTGGTCAAATTTTGCATCCCCGTGGACAATCTAACCGGTTAGGAGTCGTCTAGGCTAAAGTTTACCCTAACTTAGGATTAGATTTTTTTTGTTTATTTATTTGTTTGTTTTTATTTGATTTTGACATTTCTTGTGTGATATGGCTTATAACAATAATTTTTCCAATTAAATGGTAATCCATGTTACACCCCGACCTCTTTTTCCGATATTACCAACCCGACATATCATAACTTTAACCAATCTAGTGTGTCAGATTGGTTTATCCGAATCATTACATACCTAGTCTCAATACTATGAAAAAGACTGGAATAATTATCACTACTCTTCACAAAGCCAATGGGGATACAACTCCCTCAAATCATATTGTCAACCACCTTACCAACATCCAGCTTCATATACTTTTTACCGAACAACTATTAGAAGAATCAATTGGCTAGGAAAAGAGAATGGAAGCCTTAGAAGAGCTTGAACGGCGAAGTCAGATTTTAGAAGACTCAAAATCTCGTCAAAAATTTCAAATCAGAGATCCTTACTCTAATTTTTAAGAAGAACATGCCGACTTAGAAAGGAGTATGGAATCCATTAATCATTTCAAAATGATCCACTCAATATGATAGAAACAAGACTTAGTAGACTGAAAAATATATGTAGGAATCTGGAAACTCTCCCTACTCAATCTTTGACTATTCGCGACACTTTTAGCCATATTGAGGAAAATCAAGAATCATGGTATCTTGAAGATTTTGACCAAAATTCAATTTCACCATAAAACCTTGAACTTGACCAATATCAGCCCATTGACGAATTGGCAAGTTTTTATTTTAATGAGATTGAACTTAATTATGAATGTGAACCCAATCGCTAACTTTGTGATTCAGTTTCCATCTTCGAATCTATGTTGACTCTGATATTCTTACCCAATTTGGACCATTTTTTGAGCCAACATTTATTCCCGTATCCATAGATCTAGAAATTTAATCACCAATTTTGGATAGTCACATTCCATTGATAGGAAAAAAAATGTGAATTTCAATTCTAGGATTTGGACTCAACTCTTGAACCAAATCTGACTCTTGAACCCAAAGTTAATTTTCTCGAGTTAGTATTGGTTCCCAAACCTATCATTCTTGAGCTCAAATCAACCATTCCACCAAGTCACTTTCTTTTGTTGGATATAGGTATAGACTATAATGATTCCGTGATGATTTTTCAAGACTAGTCATGTAAACGGAATAAGTTTCATGATAGGATCTTTCATGATCCTATTCATATGGGATTGAAAATATGTAAATAAAAAAGAGGTCAATAAAGGTGGGTTCCATAAACCACCACATTATCTTGATTGGGTAGCAACGCTTGACCCAATCAGACCACCACCGAAACCACCACCATAAGGTAATATTTTTCTTCACTTTCTTTTTTTTCATGCATCTATGCATTAATTCATACATTGAGGACAATGCATGAGATAAGTGTGGGGGAGGGTTCTAACATAACTTAGGTTTTCCTTTTATTATTAAAAAAAATTATTATTAACATTTTATTTACTTTAAAAACTTTTTGAAAATAGAAATAATATTTTGACATATTTTTTGTAAGAAATTAAGTCAATTTTAAGGAATAGGAGAATTATAATTAGGATTTCTTATACTTGGTCAAAATAAGATTATTTGTTTGATTTCCAAGGTTAGAAAGAAAATTTAAAAAGTAATTTAGTCTTAATTTTTATCTTGATGATATATGCATGCTTTATACACTTACACACTTAGGGTTCAAAAACAAAGATTCAGATGCCTTATTAAAGAAAAAGAAAAAGAAAAAAATATATATATAAATCCTCTGATTAAGCTGGGTATTTTTGCCTCATAAAGCATAAGTATTCACGCCTAAAAACGGTTCATAAAATAAAATTTTTAGTTTTGTGACCTTGTTTGCTCGAGTTCTTAAGTCCTTGGGGTGTTTTCTCACCCGGTGCCCTAAGACCGTTTGGTTTGGGAGTCACCGATTAAAAGCTCGGTACATGCGTAGATTAGAAAGCCTAATAGAACTAAAAAATAATATCACCTAAATTGAAAAATAAATAATATATATATATAAAATAAGGCATAAGAGTTAAGAGTTAAAGAACCTCGAGTCAAATTTCACGGTCACAAAGGTGCACAAAACTTTGGGTATAATAATATACTAGATGAGAAATACTGTGTGACTCTATTCCTTGATTGATAAAATGTTTTTGATTAGAGACTAAGTTTAGGAATAAAAAATTCGATTTTCCTATAACTTATAGATTACTTGAACTCTTATAATAATACTTCAAATATTTTACTCTTTCAAAATGTGTTTTCAAAATACTAATACTTTGTTCCTCTTTTTTTTATCGATTTTATGGGTGTAATCCACTGAAAACTCTCATGAGACAAAAATTGTCCTCTAGGAAAAACTTAGAGGTTTAACAGCTTGTTACACATGCTCAATACAATCGCGTGACCTGCAAAAGTGGTCTAATAATTTTTTGGTTTAGTTTTTCTCGAGGACGATTGATCGGGGGAAAACCGTGCACAAAAAGTGTATGTTTTGAAATCTATATTTAAAGTGTGTATACTTTGACTTCCTCGATACTTCTGTTATAACATAGAGGCTAAATCAAGTCAAATTCACAAGGACGGAAGGCGATAGAAGATTTACCGGTTGATTCACGTGTATGTTAAAAGTTCTTCAAAGTTTAAAAGAATGAAAAGAAAAGAGAACTAAGAATGAAAAAAAGAAGTACGGTGAAACACGAAGAAGTGGGAACATAGAAGATAAAATGTTTGTGGTTTTTTAAAGTATTTCTAAATCAAAGTGAAAAGATAAGAAAAACTCGTGGCTACTAATTACTAATGGCTCCACCAACATGCTAACCCTCTTAGTGATAGTTGCCTCACATGTATCATTGGTCA
This sequence comes from Agave tequilana, assembly GCA_038442645.1. Classification (NCBI taxonomy): domain Eukaryota; kingdom Viridiplantae; phylum Streptophyta; class Magnoliopsida; order Asparagales; family Asparagaceae; genus Agave; species Agave tequilana. The sequence continues at coordinate 60,910 of JAVJIF010023828.1, forward strand.
TCGCTAGTCCTTGGTTCAAGAGCTTTTCAAAGCATGACCCATATGTCAACTTTCACATCCAAATTCAACCAACAAGTGCAAGTTACCATTAAACCATCAAAACCCAATAAGAGCAAGTATGGAATAAAGTAATATTAGCTTGTTAGGGAGTTAAATGTTAGAGTGTTAAAATCCATCGTCATGAGCCATCAATGGCTCTTGCAAGAGCAAGGCCAAGTAGAGGCTATTAATTCATGTGGATTATCAAATAAGAAGTTAGACTAGTTAGTGGTTAGTAGTTAGTTGCCATGAGAAAAAAGATTAGCTAAACATGTAAAAGGAGTTAGATAGAAAATAAAGAGAGGTAAAGAGAGCACCTTTCATAGCTTGTCACCTTCTATTACAAGCACTCTTGCATTCCAAACATGTATCACTCTTTCTCCTGTTACAAGATCTACAAGAAATAGAAAATATAAGGAGGAAGAAGAAGAAGAACTAAATTAAGCTACCCTAAACTACATGGAAAGAAAAACCCTAAAACTAACCAAAAAACTACTAAAAAACTCCTCTCCCCGGTTCTAAAAAAATCCCAGGATATTTATAGGAAAAAGGGGGAACCAGGGTATTGTATGGAGTCGCGTGTCAAATCTTGGTGCGCGGCTCCACAAGGGAGCCGCGAAAACGCGGCTATGGTGACGTTTCCGTGGCCAATGTACGGCTGCTTGCACGGCGCCGCCTGCAGTGTAGTCTCTCATGTCCTCCTGTCGGCTGGATGTTCTGGTTTCTGAAAATTGACCCCCGATTTTGACGAAACCACTCTACAAAGTCAATAGCTATCTTTATAGGTGTTTAATCACCAATTAAATGGTGATTTTTGGTCTTCTTCTTCATTTCATGACATGGACCTAGAAACATGCAAGAGATGTATTATTAGAAGAATTTAATATTAATAAATGTGAAGATGTGGTATGAAATATGCAGTTTAGAGACTAATCAACGATTAAAAGATAGGTATGGGGGTGTGATCGGTCGCTGATACAGCACAAATATTATCATATTCTCATATCTATTATAAAATAATGTCTGTTTTTAATCCTATTTATTATCTAATTTATATGCAGGCCATTGCTAAGGGAGAGGGAGAGAAACGAGACCAATAACCCATCAAAATTCTGATTTAATTCAAAATTAATTCAAATCAAAGATCAGGACAAATCAAGACAAATCAGAGAAGATAAAACTAGGGCCTGCATTTTATTGGCAAATCAAGATTTGAGCACCACCCCCGGGGTGTGGCCAGGTGGCTACACCCAGGCCAAAGCTGCATTTTCGTGACTTTGTTGGATCTGTTGGGGGAGCGTTTGCTCCCCCCTATCTTTGTACCTCTCCCTCGCTTAGTTTTTGCCTATAAATACTGGGTTTTCAAAGACTATAGGGGACGATCAAGCAAAGATAGATTCTTAGGCCAGTTTTTCATTCTTTTTAGTGTAAGTTTTTATTTTCATTTTATGTAATTTTTATTTCTTTGTAAGCATAGGTTAGACTGAGATTCATGTAAGTAAGAGAGAGATTTATGTTGAGAGTGACACCGATGTAACCTCCTCCTTTCTTCATCATTTCTACATGCAGTCAAAGGTAACATATTTATGCTCTTCTTTATTTATATGTTCTTCTTCGTCTTTCTACTTTTTCTCTTTTGGTTTTGATGAATATCCAAGTGAATCTAGAAGCATCAGTATAGCCATATTTGTGTGAGTGGCACTGATATTTCATGACGATGTTCTCTTCCTCAAGATTATGTATCATTTTATTCTTGTTCACCTTGATGATGTAATAAGAAATAAGTCTGAGCTCAATCTTATGGGTTATATGTTGATCGCCTCCGAAGTAAGGTAAAACATGCTAGGATTTCAGGTAAGTCATCAACCAGAAAAGGGTAAGTATTTCTTTTAGGTTTAACTTTTTTTCTTTTAATTTTTAGTTTAGATCACCAACACCACAACTTTTCAACTCTTTTATTCACTCTTTTTAATTTCTTTGTATAAATCAATTTTCTATTTTTTTCACCTTCTCAATCTAACACTTTCTTCTTAACTTAACTATAACTTATTTTTCTTTTTCTTGACAAAAATTAAAAGAAGAACTCTAACCATTTTTTATAACTTAAAAGAGAACTTGCAAAAAAGCTTCCATCGCTAGTCCCTCTTTGTGGAT
>JAVJIF010023829.1:0-47936 GCA_038442645.1 Agave tequilana
GGCCCGGTCGACCGGTGCATATGGTCGGTCGACCGACCGGTAGACCGACAGTCGGGTTGGGCTATTTCAGGAAAGTGCTGAATTTGAAATCTCTTTAAGGGAGGAGCGGATTTCTAGGGTTAGTAAGTGAGTAGAGAAAAGAGGCAGCACTCTCTTCATTACCATTGCTGTAAACATTGTATTGATTCACCAAATCAATAGAAACCCCTCTTTCTTGCACCGAGGACGTAGGCGAAAAGGCCGAACCTCGTTAAATCTGATTTTGTGCTCTTCTCTTTGATTGTGTGTTATTTGCTGTTGGTGGTATTGTTCTTTTGCATCTGAGATCTAGGGTTTCCTCTTTGTGGTTGTTGTCCGGCACACAACAAGTGGTATCAGAGCTTCTCAGGTTCTTCATGGGATTATCTGGCGATTCGGAGGGCATCGGGTGCTGATTTGGTGGAGATCGTGTGTCGATCTCAGATCAGCGGTGGTCTTGTTCGTGGGATCGTGTGTCAATCTCAGAACAACGCGAGGAGTGCTCAAGGAATCATTGGAGGAGTAGATCTGGTCAGAAACTCATTCTAGGGTTTCGTAAGAAGGTAAAAATCTGATTTTTATCAGAGTTGCTTATCTATCTCCGTTTGTTTTTCGCATACATAGAGGATCCAGTTAGAAAGATGGCAGAAGAAAGTACATCAGTGAGGACCATGAATCCTCATCCGAGGATTGACGTGGTGAAGTTTAACAGCACTAACAATTTTAGGATGTGGAGATGCGAGTGATGGATGCCCTGAATGCATCTAACCTCGAGGATACTCTACTTCTGGAAAAGCGAAGCACAACCACTGAAGAAGAGTGGGAGAAGATGAACCGATCTGCGTGTGTCTTGATTAGATCGTGTCTAATACAAGACATCAAATATCTTGTGTTACACGAGACATCTGGGAGGCAGATGTGGGAGATCCTTGAAAGGAATATCTGACCAAGAGTATTGAATCGAGATTACAGCTGAAGAGCAAGCTGTACGGGTTTCAGATGAAGAAGGGATGCTCCGTGAATGAACATCTAAATCGCTACACGAAACTTCTTACGGATTTGGTCAATGTGGATGTCAAGATAGATGAAGAAGACAAGGCGGTAATCCTCTTGAACTCTCTCCCTGCGGAAGAGTATGAGACATTCACCTTAACCTTCATAAATGGTAGACAGACTCTTAACTATCATGAAGTGTCGTCTGCTTTGACAAATTATGAGACGAGGAGAAAGGAGAGACAGCCTTCTCAGTCAAGCTCATCAGCAGAGGCGCTAGCAGTAAGAGGCAGGGGTTCATATAGGAAGGGCAAAGATGATAGAGGGAGATCGAAGTCCAGGCCGGGTTATAGGAATCTGAAGAAGAACCAGTGTGCCTTCTGCAGAGAATTAGGGCACTGAAAAGTGGACTGTCCAAAGTTCAAAGGGAAGAAGAAGGAGTCAAAGACTGAGGCAAATCTTGCAAAGGTGGTTAGTACTCAGAGTAGTACTTCACAGGCAGATGGATCAGATTCGGACTCGTCAGTTTTCTCATTCTCAGTCACTACTCCCATCGTTGGCTACTCAGGAGATAATGAGTGGATTTTGGATATTGGTGCTACATACTATGTATGCCCTAATCGGGATTGGTTTTCTAGCTTTGAGAAGCTGGAGGGGTGTTCAGTCGTTTTGGGCGATGATCATCCATGTATCATGGAGGGTGTAGGTACAATCCAAATAAAGATGTTTGATGGGATGGTAAGGGAACTGAAGGAAGTGGGGTATGTGCCTCAACTGAAGAGAAACCTAATCTCTGTAGGAGCTTTGGAGTCATTGGGCCTTGTGGTGTCAATTAAGGAGGGAGTCCTTAAGATGACCAAAGGCTCGATGGTGGTATTGAAGGCCGATCACAGGAATAATCTTTACTACTTGAATGGTAGTACAGTTATAGGATAAGTGGCGGCTTCTACCGATTCAGATGAAGACTCAACCAGGCTGTGGCATATGAGGCTGGGACACGCAGGAGAAAAGTCTTTGCAAACTCTTGCAAGACAAGGAGTACTGAAGGGTGTCGGAACCTGCAAGCTGGAATTTTGTGAACACTATATCATCGGAAGAAGACCAAGGTGAAGTTCGGCACAGCATCATATTGCACCAAGGGGATTCTGGACTATATTCACACTGACGTTTGGGGACCTACCAAGACTGCATCAATTGGAGGTAACCATTACTTTGTGTCGTTTATTGATGACTATTCTAGGCGTTGCTGGGTATATACCATGAGACACAAAGGGAAAGTCCTAGAACTGTTTGTGAAGTGGAAGAAGAACTTGGAGAGAAGTACGGGAAGGAAAATCAAGGTCCTCCGTTCAGATAATGGAGGAGAATACAAGTCCGATCCTTTCCTTCAGCTATGTCTTGATGAGGGCATAGAGAGACACTTCACAGTGAGGGATGTAGGGGCCGGAAAATTTGGTGGTCGGAGAAAGTGGTTTTAGCTGTAAAAGATTTCCTTGATTCAAGCGAAACGATTACAACCAAAAGAACTACTCTTCCCTCTTTTCCAGTTACAAGGGAGGGAGGATGTCTGAATCTTCCCTTTGTTTAAAGCTGGGTTCTTCGTGTGGCGATGGAGAGTGAATCTTGTTCTCCGTTGACCAGATGACCGTCCTGGACCGTCGGGGGTCTTCTCTTCGGTCGGTAGAAAGAGTAACTCAGCTCCGTCTACCAAAACTCTCAAAGAGGAGGTAGGCGAAGAGCGGCTAGTACTCAGTAAGCTCGCTGAAGAGTCGTGCTTCCCTCTTGATGATCCTCTTGCCTGGATTCGATCGATTTTGATGATGCCTTGACCTTCTTAATTCTCGACCAAAGTTTCGATCTTATCTCAAAGCTCTCCCTTCAAAACTCCGATCCTCTCTTCATAGCAAACAAGGCTATTTATAGGGGTCTCAGGGGGTGAAGGTGCCTCCTGAAAACGCTCCCGAATGAGGGGCCACTACCCGCTACATACGCGGTGACTGGCCCCGCAATCGGGGCAGTTGCAACTGAGACGCGGGCGTTGGGCCAAACGCGCCTTGAAGTTTGAGACGCGGGCGTCGAGCCAAACGCGCCTTGAAGTTTGAGACGCGGGCGTCGAGCCAAACGCGCCTTGAAGTTTGAGACGCGGGCTTCGGGCCTTCACGTCTGGATGCTGAGGCGCGGGCGTCGGGCCGACGCGCCTTGATGCTGAGACGCAGGCTTCGGGCCGACGCGTCTGAACGTTGAGACGCGGGTGTAGAGCCAACGCGTCTTAATGCTGAGACGCGAGCATCGATTCCTCGCGTCTAGAGCTTGAGACTCTGCTTCCTTAATGGCTGGTCTGTTAGTCATTTTTAGACAGCCTACAGAACCCCCTCCAAAGTTTCTGATATTCCGCAGTTGAATGGGACGGATTTCGGAATACTTTGGATCTTAGCCGTGTTCGCGTTTATGACTGGACTGTTGATGCTTCGGGTTTGATCTTATCTGGAATTGGTCTTCGTGAGTGTACTGTTGAACTCTTTGAAGCCGTCAGAGTTGATCGTGTTGAGTGTCTAGATACACAGTCTAGACCTCCCCGATTGCTTTTAGTCTGTCACGGGTGCGCTTTTGGCCGGGAGTGGTTGGTTGTCTGTTTGCGTCAGTGTACTGTTGAACTGACTTGCAGAAGCAGGAGACTGGACGCAGGTTCCTTTTTGAAAAAGCAGAGACTGCTTTGAAGACGCGACTTCTTAGCGAGACGCGATGTTTGGCCTGTTTGAGGGGACGCGGACTTTGGAGAGACGCATCTCTTGAAATGCAGACACGATTTTCTGGGTGCATTTATGATGATGCTGACGGGGCATGTCCACCGAAGAGCCGCGTACTTGGGACGCGCACCTGTGCCATGTCATGATTACGCCGCCAGCTGGCCTGGGGAAACGGCGAGATTTCACCTTTTGGCGCGCGGATCCCCCGGTTCATTAAATGAACTGCTCCACGTGTCAACTTCTGACTTGTGGCGGGGTCGCGACGCATGATCTTCCCTGTTCAAACAATGATTTGGCTCCACGCGTCAGGCAGCGATTCGCTGCAGCGTTTATTGGGCCAAACGCTGCGTATCTTCGCGAATCTCTGTGCCTATAAAAGGCAACAGTTAGAGAGATGTATCTTCTTCTCCGAACGAACGCATTCTCTGAGGAAAAGAACTTCCTTCTCTGTTCAACTGTTCATCTCCTCGCTCGGATTTCTTGATCTTCAATGGCTCCCAAGACAAAACCGACTGCATCGACCTCAAGGGCGACCGTCGCCGAGGCTGAGAGAGATGCTTCCTCTGCGCAGGAGGGTGTTTTCCGAGGTAAAAATGCACCTTCGGTGTGGGTTCCGCCATTAAAACATGTTCATAGAACCCTAAGGACTTTTAACACAAGATCGTGTTTGATTCTCGGACGCTGTCCTTGAGATGATAACCGGGGCGCGGGCCTGATGATCCGACGCTGGTGAACTCTGCACTCTGGGTCCTTCACTTAGAATATTTCTAATTGTGAAGGTCTCTGGACGCGATTTGCAGAACGCGGATTTGATCCATGCGTTCTGTGCCGCGTTTTGTGCCATCAGGCGCCGGCGTCTGAGTCCAAGCACTTTGAAATTTCACAAGTCTTGGTTTGCAGAACGCGGATTTGATCCTTGCGTTCCGTGTCTTCAACCGCCGATTTTGTAGAATCTGGCGTTTGAGTCCAAGTACTTGGAGTTTTTGTAAGTCTTGATTTGCAGAACGCAGCTTTGCAGGTCTGGACGCGGATTCGAAAAATTCCTGCGTCCAGTATCTCTTCTGCGTTTTGGTGCAAGTTCGCAGGTCTGGACGCGGATGATAACTCCTGCGTCCAATGTCTCGGCTGCGTTTTGAATTATGAACACTTAGCGTCTTCCCTTATTTTTGGCAGAGTATCTGACCAAGTGTCTTTTTCTTTTGCAGTGCCGCATGTTTCAGGTTCACTCGCCAAGATGCACCATTTTGGCCGCGTGGGTGGTGCCGACCACCGTCTGACTTTTGCACTGCGAAGGACCATACCTGTGACTGCTGACAGGTCGCCAGTTCGCAGGGAAATGATTGCCCATGTTAATGAGAGGACTTCTCGGGTGCTCATGACCGATGCAGTCTTCGCAACGGATACCCACATCAAGCTGGAGAAGCCTGCTTTCTTCTTTGGAGATCATGTCAGCGACGGTGGCAACCCAATGTATGACGGGAATTACAGGTGGCTCCGTCAGATAGGGGAGAGGAGATACTTCCTTCCAGCCATGGAGAGGATGCTCCCGTTGTCTTATCTCCAACATCTGTCCGTCCTTCGGAAGATGAAGTGGGACGTGTCCCGGGATATCTCTGAGATTACCCTTGGGAATTTCAAATCCCAGAACGTATACCGTCATGATTGCCATGACCGGGCGGTCCTCGGCTTGTTTCCCGGGTCACGCAAGTCTGAGCTTCCAGTCGGAGAGATCCCGCAGCTTGCCACCACCTTCCTCAACTCGTTCATAGAAGCAGAGGGTGATTATCCGGCCAAGTTCCATTTGCCAGGATGGGTCCACTCCACGGAGAATTCTTGGTGGGGCAGGATGGTGGGTTTCGCCCTCTCCGATCTTGGAGATCTGCTTGAGCACGTGGGATTATACTCAGCAGTCAGGGCCGTACAATGGGGCATCCCAATGAGCTCTCACAACTTCTTCGGGATCTTGGAGCGCTACAACCCTCAGACGGGGACATTCTTTACCCCGGTTGGAGAAATGGGCCTTGCACTGCATGAGTTGCATGAGGTCTCGGGGCTGGTGATGGGGGAGTTCCCTTATGAAGAATATGTCCCGACTGCTAGGGAGCTTGACCTTATAAAGAAGGATTCCCCTGAGGTGTACGAGACCTATTGGGAAGTGATGTGCCACTTCCATATTTGTGGTCAGGTAACCGGTTGGAGGACGCATGGAGTTAGGCATCTATCCTGGGCCAATTACTTATTCAGCAATGTCAGCAAGAAGGATCATTCGATAACTCGACTGGCTCCCCTCTCTGAACAGGGAGTTGACGACATGGTTGCACAAGCTTCTGAGGGCTTTTACACCACTGGGTCGAACGAGGACGGCTTCGAACCTGATACGCTTTTCGAAAGCTATCATCATCGGGCCCGGGCTTCTATCTCTAGTCGAGCGCTGTTGGCGGGCTTCTTGATGCTGTGGTTGAAGCGTTGCGTGGTACCTACACGGCCACATGAAGTCATTATTGCCGACGTGGTGTACCCAGCAGTGCTCCTGGCCCATGGCCGTCCTATAGCCCTTCTTCCGGCCGTGGCGGCTGGCATTCAGAGCGGGTTGCGGGCGCTAGCCAAGAGACTATGCGAGGCTCCAAGGACTGTCGACTCTCAAGGCAAGCCGTATGTTGACTCAGAGGGAAACCCGACGGCAAGGCGCCCCAACCCCCGAATGGAGTTGCCTTACACGTATCTCATGGCCTGGTACGTGATGCATTGCCCTTCTCTGATGACAACGGCGCGTGGGAGTACGAGTCCTGTCCCTTTTGTGAGGCGGCTGGAAGACTCGGATTGGAGTGACACCTATATATATTATATTCGGAGACGTCTCTCAAATGCCGCCAATTACCAGCTCAACCGCTGCTTCCCTGGAATTCCTGGTGCATCCTTTGGTGAGCAATTCACTGATTCTATAGGTCGGGATGACCTCACCCAACTGTCTGCGGGAGTCTTCCGGTGGTTGATCAATATACGACCAGGATATGTGCTGTTTCGCCAAGGGACTTCCTGCACTATCGAACCGTATATGCCAAGTCGTTTTGCCCGACAGTTTGGCTATGCTCAGCTTTATGTCGGAAATCCGAATACACAACTTGCCTTCAATGGGAATTTGTGCGAAGGTGCTCGAGCCTGGTATTATAGCGTGGCTGGGGGGACAGAGGCAACTTTCCGTTTGCCCGTCGAGGAGCCGAAGAACCTTACCAGCTTCACTTTCTGCACCTGGTATTCTCGGGTAAACCAGTCACCGGATTTTGCCCCCGGGTATACGGGTATTGAGGGCATTAATGCCTATCTCAAAACACAGTCGGAGTCTGGCAAATGCTCGCACATGATCACCCAGTATTTAAAGGTCCAGAAAGAGCTGGAGAGAGCATCTCAGAGAGAAGCTGAGGGAGGCTCAAGAGAGGAGCTCCGAGTAACCCAGAGTAGAACCAAGCTAGGGCCACAGGAGGGGCCTTCTACCGCCAAGGCTCAAGAATTGGTGAGTAAGCGTCGTCGGGGTCCCACCTCAACTGCTGGTCCTGTTTCGAAGAGGGCTCGGAGGGATTTAGCAACAGAAGTCTCTCCCTCAGAAGGCATTTCTGCTGGAGTTGAGGACTGTCCTGAAGACCTCTTTATCATGGTTGAGGAACCGCCAGAGGATAAAAATCTCCCCGGTTTAATCCGTGCTCCTAGGTCGCACAGAGGGACCTGTAAGATTGCGGGAGAGGGGGAATTGGTTGACAAACCCACTATAGCTGATGAGGAAGAACAGCTCGTGGGAGGGAATGTCCAAATTCCAGGGTTCTCAGCTCGGTCCGAGCCTTCTTCTGCTCGTGAAGGGAGAGACAAGGCACAGCGGTCAGGGCCTCCTAGTGTCTTCATTTCCAGCGCTCGGATAATCGACCCTAGTCCTACCACTGGGGTGATTGGTGGCAAGGCCCCGGTCACCGAGGACCTTTGCGTTGAACTGTCGTCTTCCGCGTCTGATACGGAAAGCGACTTTGAAGATAAAGTCGACTACGGCCATGAACCCGCTTTTCCTGACCCGAGTAAGTTCTCACGCATCTCGGAGGGGAAAATATACGGGGGCGAATCATCGACTGCGTTACCGCCGGCGATAATCCCTGCTGAAGGTACAACTTCCTCGCATGTCGAGGCGATGGAAACAGTGTTGCCCAGCCCAAGGGGATTGAGGCTTCGGTTGCCGAGACAACCTCAGTGGGGGCAGCTGTTGAAGTTGGGGAGCCTTCCACTTTGTCAGGAGGGGAAACAACCATTGAGGCTGAGGAGGCTCTCACTCCGCCGGTGGAGAAGGCTACTGCTGAAGCTGAGGAGACTCCCCTTCTACAGGACTTGACGCCTCTGGACCTCGAACCTAGTAAGGCAGCTCTGACTGAGGGGGCTCAGGTGGGGAGTCCGACGGTCGGCACCCTTCCAGGAGGCCACACAGCTCAATTCTCGGTGGAAGTTTCTGAAGAGGTTGTGCTTACAACTCCTTCATTGGTCGTGGAAGCTCCTGCAGAGGCAGCGCTCCAGGAAGCGCCAGTGGGTAGTCTTGCTCTTGCCACATCGACGGCCGGCACGGCTCTTGTGCGAGAAGACCCGCCCTATATCCCTTATCCCGTGACAGAAAAAGGGTCGGGAAGCTTCTTAGGTGGTGAAGACATGGGGGAGCTGGCACGTCAGATGGTGCAACAATTCTTCACCTCGATGGGATCATGTATTGATCTCATCTTCCGTGGACACAGCACCTTCCAGTTCGCCCAGAGGCTTCTTGAAAATATGGCCATGAGCGTCGAATTGGCGGGAGGCCCTTCACTTGCCAGGGCATGCCTGCGGGTGGTAGAGCAACTCGGAGATAACCTGCGGGAGCTGGAATCTTTGGAAGATGCTGGCTCTTTTAATGAAGCCCAGGCCACCTTGACTAGGCTCCTAGCTGATCAGGAACGGGAGCGACAGGAGGCGGAGGCACAGATCGCTGCCGAGGTCCGTGACCTTGAATATTCCAAGGCTGAATTTCAAAAATTAGCCGGAGATTCGAGGGAATCTGAGCTCAGTGTGCAGAGCACGGAGCAAGTCATCCTCAGAACTCGGGACATTATCGCCAAGGCGGAAGCTGTTCTTGCGCTAAATGAGGAGAAACTTGTTTCCCTCAAAAAGGAGCTTGAGGAGCAACGGGCTGCTACGGCGCGTGCTGAAGAGAGTCTATCCCTACAATCTTCCAGGGTGGAATCTCTGCGGATGCAGCTGGCTGCCAGAAATTTCTTATCTGAGGCGGAGCTGCGGGACCGGGCTATCATGGAGGCTGAGAGGACGCGCCAGCATGAGATTCACCGCCTTAGGGAACAAATCCGTTCCTTGGCGAACCAGGACATTTAGCCTTCTTTTCTTCTTCTTTTTTTTTTGTAAAGAAAAGGGACACTCTATTTATTAAGAGTGTTTGTATCCACTTCTATCATTTCTTGATATAATAGAAGTTTTCTTTAGAGCTTTTGTCCCAATTTCTTTGTCCTGTTGTGGATGAGTCCAACTCTTGATCACTAGTCGTGATTACTGAACTTAGGTAGGACTAAGTTCTTTTAATGAGACGCGGTCTTGGCGAGACGCGGCATTAATCCCACAGGGTGAGACGCGGTCATCAGTCTACCAGAACTTAGATTTCACTAAGTCCTTTTACTGAGACGCGGCGGCGATCACAGAGTGAGACGCGGTCGTCAGTCTACCGGAACTTAGATTTTACTAAGTCCTTTTACTGAGACGCAGCGTCAATCATAAAGTGAGACGCGGTCATCATTTCATAAGAACTTAGATTCTACTAAGTCCTTTTTATGAGACGCGGCGTCAATCACAAATCGGAACGCGGTCTTCTTGATGAGATGCGGCGTCAATCAAAAGATGAGACGCGGCATTGATCCGTAAAGTAAGACGCGGCTGTCAGTCCCTGAGACGCAGCGTCAATCACAAGGTGAGACGCAGCTCTGAATAACGCAAATCTGTCTTGCGCGGATCGGGCAGACGCAAGAGATGCAGCCTTGTCTGCTGAAGGGACGCGGCTTTCCCATCTGCGTCTAATGTGATCTGACTCAAGATTTTAGGAGATCTTTGCTCGTCAGGTCTTCACTGTCGATTGGGATTCCGAGTCATCCGTTGATTCCCAAGGCAGTTATCCACGCGTCAACTCCTCATTGGACTCAGGAGTTACTGCCCTTGGACGCAAAACCGATGCGGGCGGTTGAAAACCGGCGCTTGCGACGGTTCCCAAAGCGGCGTTCCACGCGTCAATCCTTCACTGGCCTTTGACAATCGTGCGTGACGGTTCCATTAACGCCTCATTAATGGCAGTTATTAGGGCCTGCCTATAAATAGGGTGCGCTCCCCTTCTATAATCCAAGCTTGGATTATTTCTCTTTGGATTGCTCTGAGAAGTCCCACCTTCTTCAGAAAAGAGTTTCTTGATAGGGACTCCGTCTCCATGGACGAAGGTAATTCCGAGGATGAAGATGACCCAGAGCTCTCACGCTTCGGTTTGGTCTCTTCAAGAAGAACCCCCTCTCGGATCATCTTGGACGCCTGCGTTTGGGTGCAGAGAGGCCAACTCTGGCCAGAGGTCTCTGCTGGTATGTCCCCCGATGATGTGCATAGCCTGAACTTCGGCATGATCATCTGAATGAAGTCCCGGTGCATTCCTCCTCTGGAATTTGTGCCAGTGACTTGGCTTCTCTGAATGCAGGCGCTTGACGCTGGCTTTGCCCATTGCGTTTTACTGCCTTGGCGCGTTTCAGACCTGAATCTTGCAACTCCTGTTCACCCAACAGAGAGATGGCAATTTTTGGCGTTCTGAAATTCTTTGCGTCTGGTGCATTAGGCGCGGGTACAAACTGAGGCCGCGTTTGAATCCTATGCGTGGCGCAGTTTGACTTGCGTCTGTTTGACTATGCGGGTCATTCCCGCGTCTGAAGTCTTGAATGGCTGCCGCGTTCTGTTAGTTTCCTTTATAAAAATGTACTGAGTTCCAGATTTTCTGACTCTCTTGCTTATTCTTTGCAGGTAGGCTTGCTTGTCCTTTTTCAGGTTTGCTGGGCCCCAGAAAGAATATACCGGCTGGCGAACTTGCTCCACGTTCGTTTGTGAGAGATTAAATTATGGTCCTCGCCGTTTGTGAGAGATTAAATTATATCTCTGACGAGGACCCAACCCTCGCCAAGGTCTCTTCAGATCTGGTGCAAGAGACGGATAGGCTGAGTATCGGCGAGGGTGGTCCGGCGGTTACGGTGGCGGAAAAGATCCTCTTCCTCTCCCAACTCCAGAAGTGACATCAAGGACATTCCGTTGGATGGCCTGCTGGGGAAAGGGATGGTGATGAATGCAGGACTTTCTGCTGCCGCTGGACCTAGTGGAGGGTAGCATCCTTTGTGATGACTCCTAAACTTCCTTTCTCACCCCAAAAGTGACTCCATGTTTGTTGGATGATCTGCTAGGGAAAGAGACGCGCCTGAACGAAGGGTTGCAGGACCTTCTGTTGCCACCGGATCTCAAGAACACCATTGCTCTTGGCTTAGTCAGCTAGGGCGCTTTCGAAAGTTGGCGTCGTCGCCATGGCGCAATCGGTTCCAGTTGTGCACCTGGGATCAGATGCGGTTTCAAGGAGTGAGTACGGCCTCTGAGAGAGAGAGGGACTTCTTTGTACTCCTTAATTGTAATACTCAATCTTATTGTATAAGAGAGCGTTTTGTATCACTTTCATATGCTTGAATATCAAATAAAAGTGACACTTTTCTTTTTGCCTCTTTCTGTTGTCTTGAACGTTTTGTTTTAGAAGCAAAAGAATGATTTTGGTGGACCTGCCACTTTATAAAAGAAAGTGACAAGTGGAGTGCGTACCCCCAGAGAAGGTGAACTTTTATCAAGGATTTGGGATTAACTTGATTTAAGATCAGCTGGGGATTTTGATGGAAGCATTGTTTATCGGTGTAATGTTAACCAACAATGCCTCCCAAATGAATTTGATACTCGGTTGGGGAGAATATCAAATGAAACTAGACTCGTGGGGAATCTAGTAAGATTTTTACCGCTAGAGGTGTGATATTAACTTAACGGTTTAGAAGTAGTCTTGTCAGAAGTGTAATATTAACTTGACAAGGACGTGAGTTAGAGGTGTGATATTAACCTAACTCATCAGCATCTCAGTTTTATTTGGGAAAACTGAGGGTGTCACTGTCATAGGTGTGATGTTTAACTTAACAGTGATAGTAATGCTAGAGGTGTAATGTTGAACTTGGCATTAGTCGTTTCGGCTTAAAGAAGTCAGGAAAGGTCATAGCCATAGGTGTATTGTTGAACTTAGCAATGACTCGGATGCTAGAAGTGTAGTGTTAACTTGGCATCGTTCATCTCGGCTTGGACAAGGAAGTCGAGGAAAGGTCATAGCCATAGGTGTATTGTTGAACTTAGCAATGACTCGGATGCTGGAAGTGTAGTGTTAACTTGGCATCGTCCATTTCAGCTTCTATATGGAAGTCTGAAGAAAGGTGACTGTCAGAGGTGTGATATTAACTTGACAGGCACTCGAGGTACCGCTTAGAGGTGTAATGTTAACTTTAAACAGTAGTTTTGTCAGAGGTGTGATATTAACTTGACACGAATTTGCTTGCGATAGGAGCAATTTGAGGACCTGTCATTCTATTGATGAGAATTGACAAGTGGAATTTGAGGTGCCAGAGGTATAGTGTTAACTTGGAAAATTTGAGAGTTTGTTACTCTATGCAGAGTTAACAAGCCAGGTTTGTACTCGACAAAGAGTATTCATTACCAGAGGTGTAGTGTTAACATGGTAATGATTGCATTTTGTGGTCCTACCATTCTATGGATGAGAATTGGTAAGGGATTTTTGGAGGGAAGAGTGGAATCAAGTCCACTTAGGATTTTTAGCAAACCCTCAGCTATCAACGGATTTGAAGTGCCTTTACCAACTACCGTTTGGGTTGGGCTAGCCATGCTATTCCCCTCAGCATGATGAGTTGTCGAAGACTTATGTTGGACTTAAAAGCCAACATTTTCCTCTATCCTTAGCCGTCGGAGGCGTCGGATCAAATGGGAACGTGTCCCTTAGGATTTTTAGCAAATCCTCAGCTGTCAACGGGTTTGACATGCCTTTACCAACTACCGTTTGAGTTGGGCTAGCCATGCTATTCCCCTCAGCATGATGAGTTGTCGAAGACTTATGTTGGACTTAAAAGCCAACATTTTCCTCTATCCTTAGCCGTCGGAGGCGTTGGATGTTTCCGATCAGAGGTGTATTTTTAACTTGATCGGTGGAAGAATGCCATCTAGGGATAGTATTTCTTCAGGAATTTGCCATTGATTGGCATCATGAGTGTATCGCCATTTGAGGTTATGAGGCGATACGATCCATTTGAGTAGACTGACTCTACTACAAACGGTCCTTCCCATTTGGGTTGGAATTTTCCTTTCGTCTTGTGCGTCATGACCATGGGTCTTCGGACGGCTAAGACGAGGTCGCCTTTCTTGAAAGTTCGCGATTTGACTTTCTTGTTGAAGGCTCTGGTGATACGAGCTTGGTAAAGCTCGATTTGTTGTTGGGCCTGCAGACGCTTGTCGTCCAAGGCTTCCAATTCTTGGAGTCGCTGTCGATGCTTCTCCTCTGTTGTCATTTCCGCTGTCAAGGCGACGCGAAGAGATGGAATTTGGATTTCCAGTGGAAGGACGGCTTCGCATCCGTACACCAAGGAAAATGGCGTGGCTTTAGTTGGGGTTCGCACAGTCGTGCGATAGGCCCATAAGCATTCGCCCAACTTATCGTCCCAGTCCCGTTGACTTTTCGAGACGAATTTCTTGAGAAGCTTGCCAATAGTCTTATTGAAAGCTTCTGCGAGGCCGTTAGCGGGCGGATAGTATGCCGTTGATGACACACTCTGAATTCTGAACTTGGCGCAGAATCTCTGAAAAGCCTGGCTGATGAACTGGGGTCCATTGTCATGGACAATCCGCCGAGGCACACCGAACCGGTAAATAACGTGATGTTTCACGAACTTGATCACGTTAGAAGATTTCACCTCTTTCAAAGGGATAGCTTCGGCCCACTTTGAGAAGTAATCGGTTATCGCTAGGATGAACCGATGTCCCTTTGATGATGGTGGGCTGATAGGACCAACCACGTCCATCCCCCACATTTCGAATGGCCAGGTAGAGGTCGTAGAGTGGAGGTATCCTGGTGCTTGATGGATGAAATCGCCATGTATTTGACAGGCGTGACATCTTTTGGCATAGGCAACAGCATCGGCAACCATCTTGGGCCAGTAGTAACCCAATCTTTGGAGTCGGTTTGCCAGCTTCGGGCCAGGTTGATGAGCTCCACACGTACCATCGTGGGCTTCTTTCAACACTTCGTGGGCTTCTTTTGATGAGAGGCACCGGAGCAGGATCCCGTCATGCGATCTACGATACAATGTTCGCGAAATCGCATTGTAGTAGAATTTGGAGGCTTTCCTTCGGATGGCAGCCGCCTCCCTGGTGTCTTCGGGCAAGATGCCGTATAAGACAAAATCAATGTAGGGGAATCGCCAGTCTTTAAGCTCTGGATCGGTTGACACTTCAAGTGTTTCCTTACCGCGACGATCTCCCGTTGACCTCTGGTAGTCTCCGAGGGACTTTTTGGGCAGTATAGGTCGTGGCTATAGACGAATATCTTCTCCATTGCTCCAGCTGGAAGAGCTAAGGAGGCAGCAAGGGATGCAAGTGCATCTGCATGCGCATTTTGCTTGCGCGGTACATGGTCGATGTAGAAGTTTGAAAACCTCTCGGCCATGTGGATTGTCGCGTTGTAGTAGGGTACTAGATCTTCATGCCTGACCTCATACTCTCCGCGAACTTGGCTGACGATGAGTTTAGAATCACCGTATGCCTCGAGATTTTTAACGCCAATCTCATCGGCGAATTGCATCCCAATCAAAAGAGCGTTGTATTCCGCCACATTGTTGGAACAGGGCTCAGTTAACGAGATAGCTCGGGGAATCACGTAATTTTGTGGGGAGACGAGTACCACTCCTACCCCCGCTACTGTGTGTCCCTTCGGGCTTGCCCTTGATGCACCGTCGAAGAAAAGTTGCCATACTTGACTTTCGAACGGTGTCTGAGCTAGGCAGACTTCGGCGACCTCATCTGGGAGATCCTCGTAGAGTTTGGCTGCCCTGGGATCTGGGTGTTCAGCTAAGAAGTCCGCCACCGCTTGTCCCTTAATAGCCTTTTGTGGCAGAAAATGCATCTCATATTGTGATAGCAATATGGCCCATTTTGCCAGCCGGCCATTTAGTGAAGAAGGTTTTGTCATAAGTAACCTCAGGGGGTTGACTTTGGATATGACATTTATGGTTTGGCCCACCAGATAGTGTCGCATTTTCTGAATGGCGAACACCAGTGCCAAACATTCCTTCTCGATCGGGTTATACCGATGTTCGGCTCCGATCATCGTTCTACTTAGGTAGTAGATTGCTTGTTCTCGCCCCTGGTCATCATTCTGAGCTAGTAGAGCTCCCAAAGAATGATCCATTGATCGGACGTACACCAGGAAAGGCTTTCCGGATACCGGAGCTGCCAGGACTGGTGGTTGGGTGAGGTAGTGCTTGATCTCCTCAAATGCTTGCTGGCAAGCGTCGTCCCAAATGAACGAAACGCCCTTCTTCATCAGCTTAGCGAAGGGTTGGCATCTCCCGGAAAGATTTGAAATGAATCTGCGGATGTATGCCAATCGTCCTTGTAATCCCCTGAGCTCCTTGAGGCTTCTGGGGGGTTGCATCTCTTGGATAGCGCGGACTTTCTCTGGATCCAAATAGATTCCTTTGGAAGTCACAACAAATCCTAGGAATTTGCCACTGGCTACCCCCAGGAAGGACTTGGTGGGGTTCATCTTCAATTGATGAGCCCGCATGATGTCGAAGACCACCCTCAGGTCTGCTATGTGATCACCTTTAGTGCGGCTTTTCACCGCGATGTCGTCGACATAACATTCCACCGTTTTGCGTATCTGCCGATGGAAAATGGCATTCATGGCCCTTTGGTAGGTTGCCCCCGCATTTTTCAGACCGAAGGGCATGACGGTGTAGCAATATACCCCTAAAGGTGTCCTGAAGGAGGTGTGCTTTTCGTCATCGGGATACATCTTGATTTGATTATATCCTGAGAACCCGTCCATAAAGGACATTCGCTCGAATCCACAAGTATTGTCAATCATGACATCTGTGATTGGCAATGGGAATTCGTCTTTGGGGCAGGCCTCATTTAGATCACGGAAGTCGATGCAGATCCGGATCTTCCCGTTCTTCTTGGCGACGGGTACGATGTTGGCTACCCAGTCGGGATGTTGTTCCTCCCTGATAAAGCCGGAGTCAATAAGCTTCCTAACTTCTGATTGGATTGCCTCCATTATTTCGGGACGGAACCGTCGCTGCTGTTGTTTAACAGGCTTCATGTCCGGTGCGAGTGTGTTGATACACCCCCTCTGGCTCAGAGTCAGATTCCTCTGAGTTGTCCATTAGTTGTTTCCCCTTGCTTCTGCTAGTCATGTTTGCAGTAAGCTCCGGGTATTCAACATCTGAGAAGGTTCTCCTCCTGTGGGAGCGTCTTCTTTTGGCTGACGGGGGAATCAGGGTCAGCTGTCTAATTAAAGACGGCTAGTGCACGCCTGACTCGCAATGGCATCCAGAGAGCATCTGGATGAGCTGTTGACAGCAGCATGGAGAAGTGGTCTGATTGGCACTCCTTTTCCTTGTCAAATAATCCCTCAAATCTGTGGGAGGGGATTAAAGAGACTGGTCTCGCAACGTCGACGACGGGAGACAGTCATGTGCTGTTCAGCCTGGACACAGGTTTCAGAAACGCAGCTGTCGCGTCGCGGCTGCGTCACGCGCGTCTGGCGTCTCTGTTGATATGAGACGCGACTTTCGCGTTGCTGTCTGCTGCGTTGGAGCAGAGAGACTTGGGAGAGAGTGGGCTGCTGGGCCCCACGCCTGTGGGCGCGTGCTTCCTGCGTTTGACGAGACGCAGAAGCTTCGCTTTGGCGTTTGGCAAGTTGGTCTCCAGAAGGCCCAACTTGGGGAGTCTCGCGTTTGGGTCGCCAAACGCGGATCTCTCGCACTGGACGAGGTGCGGGCAAGGCATCGGATCGTACGCTGCGTTCAACCCCAGTCAGAAAACCAACGGTTCCGACCGAGTGTTTACGCGCGCGTCTTCTCTGTCGACGCTCGGCATTCCGATTGCGCCGTGGAGGAAGAGAGAAGCCAACAACTTCCTGGTTTGTAGAACCAGGGGTGTTTGCCACGCGGGTCTCCTGAGAGACGCTGATGCGGGCGTTCTGTGCGACACGGTCGATCGCACCAGTAGATGTGCCGGGGACCACGCGAGCCTTCAGGGAGGCGTTGGCGCGTGTGCTCTGCGCGACGCGGTTGATCGCAGTAGAGGTGTCTGAGGTTACGCGGGCCTTCTGGGAGGCGTCGGCGCGTGAACCAAACTTGGCACAGTGGGCAGCAGGAGCACCCGACAGAGCCTCAGATTGGGCTTCAGGGGGCTGTCCACTTGAGACCCTGCGGCAGACGCGGGTCTTTGGGCTCTTGGAGCCAGAAGAGAGGAACTCTTCATACTTCGCCTGGTCGAACTCGACGACGAGGGATTCGACCATTTTCCCCTTACGGAGAACGTCATCTTGCACCACGGTGCGCTCGTCAGTAACGAAGGTAGTCCCCAGCGGAGTCGCCATCTCTTGTAGGGGCCGGAAAATTTGGTGGTCGGAGAAAGTGGTTTTAGCTGTAAAAGATTTCCTTGATTCAAGCGAAACGATTACAACCAAAAGAACTACTCTTCCCTCTTTTCCAGTTACAAGGGAGGGAGGATGTCTGAATCTTCCCTTTGTTTAAAGCTGGGTTCTTCGTGTGGCGATGGAGAGTGAATCTTGTTCTTCGTTGACCAGATGACCGTCCTGGACCGTCGGGGGTCTTCTCTTCGGTCGGTAGAAAGAGTAACTCAGCTCCGTCTACCAAAACTCTCAAAGAGGAGGTAGGCGAAGAGCGGCTAGTACTCAGTAAGCTCGCTGAAGAGTCGTGCTTCCCTCTTGATGATCCTCTTGCCTGGATTCGATCGATTTTGATGATGCCTTGACCTTCTTAATTCTCGACCAAAGTTTCGATCTTATCTCAAAGCTCTCCCTTCAAAACTCCGATCCTCTCTTCATAGCAAACAAGGCTATTTATAGGGGTCTCAGGGGTGAAGGTGCCTCCTGAAAACGCTCCCGAATGAGGGGCCACTACCCGCTACATGCGCGGTGACTGGCCCCGCAATCGGGGCAGTTGCAACTGAGACGCGGGCGTTGGGCCAAACGCGCCTTGAAGTTTGAGACGCGGGCGTCGAGCCAAACGCGCCTTGAAGTTTGAGACGCGGGCGTCGAGCCAAACGCGCCTTGAAGTTTGAGACGCGGGCTTCGGGCCTTCACGTCTGGATGCTGAGGCGAGGGCGTCGGGCCGACGCGCCTTGATGCTGAGACGCGGGCTTCGGGCCGACGCGTCTGAACGTTGAGACGCGGGTGTAGAGCCAACGCGTCTTAATGCTGAGACGCGAGCATCGATTCCTTGCGTCTAGAGCTTGAGACTCTGCTTCCTTAATGGCTGGTCTGTTAGTCATTTTTAGACAGCCTACAAGGGAGACACCGCAACAGAATGGGGTAGCAGAAAGGATGAACAGGACCTTGCTAGAGAAGGTCCAGTGTATGTTGTCCAATGCCGGTTTATCAAAGAACACACACACGCAGCCACTATGACCCATGTGTGTACTACAACAAGCTACCGACAGGGGAGTATATCTATTTACTTCTGTATGCAGATGATATGCTTATTGCTTCAAGGTCTAGATCTGCGATTGATACACTGAAGAGGGATCTCTCTTCTGAGTTTGAGATGAAGGATCTTGGTGAAGAAAGGAAGGTGCTAGGCATGGAAATCACACGAGACCGAAAGGTTGGCAGGGTTAGCTTGACACAGAAGGGGTATTTGCAAAAGGTACTTCAAAGGTTCAACATCGGCAAGGATGCGAAGTCTGTAAGTACGCCACTGGCCCCTCATTTCAAGTTATCTGCTAAGATGTTGTTGGCCCAAAAGGTTACACTCTCCATTTGTTTAAGTTTTGATGATAACAAAACACATAGAAGCTATATGGTACTAATAAGTTTGTTTAAAATGAGTTTCAGGTTAGTACCATTTATGAAGGCCATTGCTTAGCTATTGTAAGGTTTCCTAGGTTTATGGAGCAAATAAGGCAAATGACACAAGAGGAAATGTCCATAGAAGAGAAGGCTCTAGCATGACATTGCATGGCTCAAGACTTCATTATGGCTCAGAGACTTCATTAGATTTGTTTTTAGTTTTATAATTTGTTAAAGAATAGTGAATAGGTTTGAAGCTCAAAATTCCTACACACAAGTTTTTGCGCACATGTCTTTTCTAAAAATTTCTCCTATATATATACAAAATATTTTTAAATATAGTCTATTACTTATAAACTCAATTTTGTGTATTATACATAGTTCTGATCGAAACTATTTTGTAAACCATCAAAATCTCCTCAAAATCCTTTTCAAATTTCAGTTTTTTACCTGAGGCGGTCGACCGGCCGGTCGACCGACTCTGTTTCTGGTCAGATCGGTCGACCGACCGTTCGACCGGGATTCTGACCGTTGGGTGCGTGCATGTGTGCACGTTTTCTGGTCGACCGGGCGGTCGACCGGACCCCATTTCGGTCGACCGACCTTTTACCGACTGTAAGCCAGCAACTCTCTGTTTGTTGCGGTCGACCGTGGGCTGCAACAGCTCTATTTTTTTTTGAAACCCGGTCGACCGGCCGGTCGACCGAGGCTGTGTTTCAGCCTTAACGGCTACTTTTTAAAACACGTTTTAAATCGTCCTTTTTGTCTCTAAACAAGTTTAGGGGCTGATTTTTTGGTCAAATACTTCCTAATTATCTATTGTATTAGTTTACACTTTAATCCCTAACTCTATCCTATAAACAGGGGTGATTAGGGTTGTGGGATTAACAACAATCATTTGCAAAAAATATTCAAAGTTTAAAGGCTTTCAAAAGAGTTTTGTTCCTAGTTTTTGTGCTGAAAAATCTCTCTCATTTCTGAAGTTTTGTTTCAAAGCTCTCTCAAAATTCATTTTCTTTTTCCACTTACAATACTAGAGCTTCAATCCTACTCATTGTCCTATATGACTTTTGTAAGGGAAAAGGAGTTTTCAAAAGAGAGTTTGTGGTCTTTTGATCATCAAGAGAATACTTGTACTTGAGATTGTGGAGTTGGGTACTCCGGTGTGATTGTAACTCTTTGTGAAGTTATAGTGGTTGGAAATCCTCTTGGGTGAAGGCGGGGACGTAGAGCTGGGTGCTCGAACCTCGGAAAAATTCTCGGTGTTTGCGTTTGGTTTACTTGCTTTAATTCCTACTTTATATTCATTGCTTCATTTACTTGCTCTACATATTCATTGCTACGTTGTACTTGCTCAACATATTCATTGCTACATTGTACTTGCTCTACATATTCATTGCAAAAACCATATACACTTGCAAAACTCATATATACCTCATATACAAGAAACTCATCATACCCATAAAGAAACTCATCATACCCATTTTCTCCCCCTTTTTGTCATACATCAAAAAGGGATAAAAATTATTCAATAACACAAACATTAGGTTCACCACATATAAAGGAAAATCTATTAAAATCAAGTAGTTTAGTGAAAATATCGGCAAGTTGCAAATCCGAAGAAACATAATCAATCTCTATGTCACCTTTCTCAAAATGATCTCTAAGAAAGTGATAACTAATCTCAATGTGCTTGGTCTTACTATGTTGATTTGCATTCTTAGTCATATGAATAGTACTAGTATTATCACAAAATATTTTTATATGGTCATAATGCAAATCATAATCAAGGAGAGTATGTTTCATCCAAAGGACTGTGCACAACAAGCCCCCGCCGCAACATACTCCGCCTCGGCGGTTGAGAGGGCTACCGAATTTTGTTTCTTAGAGGACCATGAAACAAGACAATTACCAAGAAATTGAAATGTCCCACTAGTACTCTTTCTATCCACTCTACAACCCGCATAGTCGGCATCCGAAAAACTCGTCATAGAAAAATCTCCGGTTTTCGGATACCAAAGACCCATTCCAATAGTGCCCTTAATATAACGAATGATGTGTTTTACCGCAATAAGATGAGACTCTTTAGGACACGATTGGAATCTAGCACAAAGACACTCACTAAACATGATATCCGGCCTACTTGCCGTTAAATACAACAAACTACCAATCATGCTTCTATATAACTTAATATCAACACATTTACCTTGGTCATCCTTATCAAGCTTGGTGGTAGTTGCCATGGGAGTGTTGCAAATTTTCGAACCTTCAAGTCCAAATTTCTTTATGAGTTCCTTTGAGTACTTGGCTTGATAAGTGAATAAGACCTCCCTCAATATCTATGGGCCGAGGCCGTAACAAGAGTTTTTAGCAAGAGTTTTTAGTCTCATGTTTCATGTTTTTGCTTGCTATTTAAAAATTCAAATTATTGTTCTTTACGATTTTTGAATTGCTTTTACTTGTTTAATATAGCATAATTTGAGGGGGGTTTTACCTCTTTCTTTATATCTTTTTGATATAGCCTATATGTTTTGTCATCATCAAAAATAGGGAGATTGTTGGCCCAAAAGGTTACACTCTCCATTTGTTTAAGTTTTAATGATAAGAAAACACATAGAAGCTATATGGTACTAATAAGTTTGTTTAAGATGAGTTTCAGGTTAGTACCATTTATGAAGGCCATTGCTTAGCTATTGCAAGGTTTCCAAGGTTTATGGAGCAAATAAGGCAAATGGCACAA
Source organism: Agave tequilana (assembly GCA_038442645.1). Lineage (NCBI taxonomy): Eukaryota > Viridiplantae > Streptophyta > Magnoliopsida > Asparagales > Asparagaceae > Agave > Agave tequilana. Next base: position 21,713 of record JAVJIF010023829.1, read on the forward strand.
GAGGAAATGTCCATAGAAGAGAAGGCTCTAGCATGACATTGCATGACTCAAGACTTCATTATGGCTCAGAGACTTCATTAGATTTGTTTTTAGTTTTATAGTTTTGTTAAAGAATAGTGAATATGTTTGAAGCTCAAAATTCCTACACACAAGTTTTTGCGCACACGTCTTTTCTAAAAATTTCTCCTATATATATATACAAAATATTTTTAAATATAGTCTATTACTTATAAACTCAATTTTGTGTATTATACATAGTTCTGATCGAAACTATTTTGTAAACCATCAAAATCTCCTCAAAATCCTTTTCAAATTTCAGTTTTTGACCTGAGGCGGTCGACCGACTCTATTTCTGGTCAGAGCGGTTGACCGACCGGTCGACCGGGATTCTGACCGTTGGGTGCGTGCATGTGTGCACGTTTCCCGGTCGATCGGGCGGTCGACCGGACCCCATTTCGGTCGACCGACCTTCGACCGACTGTAAGCCAGCAACTCTCTGTTTGTTGCGGTCGACCGGGCGGTCGACCGTGGGCTGCAACAGCTCTATTTTTTTTGAAACCGGTCGACCGAGGCTGTGTTTCAGCCTTAACGGCTACTTTTTAAAACACATTTTAAATCGTCCTTTTTGTCTCTAAACGAGTTTAGGGGCTGATTTTTGGTCAAATACTTCCTAATTGCCTATTGTATTAGTTTACCCTTTAATCCCTAGCTCTATCCTATAAATAGGGGTGATTAGGGTTGTGGGATTAACAACAATCATTTGCAAAAAATATTCAAAGTTTAAAGGCTTTCAAAAGAGTTTTGTTCTTGGTTTTTGTGCTGAAAAATCTCTCATTTCTAAGTTTTGTTTCAAAGCTCTCTCAAAATTCATTTTCTTCTTCCACTTACAATACTAGAGCTTCAATCCTACTCATTGTTCTATAGGACTTTTGTAAGGGAAAAGGAGTTTTCAAAAGAGAGTTTTGTGGTCTTTTGATCATCAAGGGAATACTTGTACTTGAGTTGTGGAGTTGGGTACTCCGGTGTGATTGTAACTCTTTGTGAAGTTATAGTGGTTGGAAATCCTTCTGGGTGAAGGCGGGGACGTAGAGCTGGGTGCTCGAACCTCAAAAAAATTCTCGGTGTTTGCGTTTGGTTTACTTGCTTTAATTCCTTACTTTATATTCATTGCTACATTGTACTTGCTCTACATATTCATTGCTACATTATACTTGCTCTATATATTCATTGATATATACACTTGTTTCATATTCATATTGTCGATCAAATACTCATACAATAAGATTGCAATACGCACCTCAAACTCTTATCTAGAGGAATCACGAGGAAGGAGTTCAGAGCCCTTCACGGGATATTCAGCTTCTAGTCTTATTTTGGGTGATCGTTGCATCACAATTTTTAATTTGTACATTAATTAGCATTATCACCTATTCACCCCCCTCTAGGTGATTTCAAATGTCTCCAAAGAACATTGAAGAACGTGAGTACATGACTCACGTCCCATATGCTAGCACAGTCGGTAGTCTTATGTATGCTATAGTGTGTACGAGACCAGATCTGTCACAAGCTGTCTCTATGGTCAGTAGATATATGCATGATCCGGGACAGGGTCATTGGGAGGCAGTGAAGTGGATTTTGAGGTACATCAAAGGAACCATTAATGTAGGTCTGGTATTTGAGAGGACTCCACAGGGAAGTAAGATTGTATCGGATATGTTGATTCCGACTATGTTGGTAACCTTGACAAGCGCCGGTCTACAACGGGGTATGTTTTTACATTCTCTCAAGCACTGGTGAGTTGGCGCTCCACACTACAGTCTACCGTCGCATTGTCTACCACAGAGGCAGAGTATATGGCCATGACAGAGGCTATGAAGGAGGCAATTTGGCTTCAAGGCTTGCTTGATGACTTGGGGGTGGATCAGGATCTTCTGAAGATCAACTGTGACAGTATGAGTGCTATTTATTTAGCCAAGAACCAGGTATATCATGCACGGACGAAGCACATCGACGTCAGGTTCCATTTTGTTCGGGAGATTCTAGATGAGAGTGATATTGAGCTGCTGAAGATTCACACATCGGAGAATCCCGCCGACATGCTGACCAAGGTGGGTCAGGAGTCAAGTTTGCACATTGTAAGGTTTTACTCCACGTCTTTCATGTAGCATGAGCTTGTTGAAGCTCATTTGGATGAACTACGGATGGCTTGATCCCTTGGGCAGGGTACGTAGGCAACCACACTGGTGCAGCCACTTTCTGGTTGATGGTCAGTTCGGCTCAGATTTGGAAAAATCTTCACCGAGGTGGAGAATTGTAGGAAGAGGGAGGAAGTCGAGGAAGTCGACAAATGATTCAGAAATTCAGATCCTGAAATTCAGCAGCAGCAGCAGAAGCAGCAGCACGGTCGACCGCCCAGTCGACCGTAGCAAAGGAATCAGCAGCAACAGCAGGCGCACGGTCGACCGTTCCGGTCGACCGTCGGCAGAAGCAGCAGAACGGTCGACCGGCCCGGTCGACCGTCGTGCACAGCATGCACAGCAGACATGCACGGGGTATTGCGGTCGACTGGCCCGGTCGACCGACTGAAAGTGCCTAACTCTCGGTTAGGCACGGTCGACCGGCCCGGTCGACCAGTGCATATGGTTGGTCGACCGACCGGTCGACCGACAGTCGGGTCGGGCTGTTTCGGGAAAGTGCTGAATTTGAAATCTCTTTAAGGGAGGAGCGGATTTCTAGGGTTAGTAAGTGAGTAGAGAAAAGAGGCAGCAATCTCTTCATTACCATTGCTGTAAACATTGTATTGATTCACCAAAATTAATAGAAACCCCTCTCTTTCTTGCCCCGAGGACGTAGGCGAAAAGGCCGAACCTCGTTAAATCTGATTTTGTGTTCTTCTCTTTAATTGTGTGTTATTTTCTGTTGGTGGTATTGTTCTTTTGCATCTGAGATATAGGATTTCCTCTTTGTGGTTATTGTCCGGCACACAACAAAGAGGACACTTTCATATTAGCATCACGTCAAACAAGTATTTTAATCACAGATCCTGCTGATAAAAAATGGTCTATTGTTCTCTCGATGAAGCCAAAAATTACACCAGATTGTGATGACATGAGCAATAATGAGGATAATATTGATGATATTCCCTCTTTCTCAGTTGAAATACCAAGAGGGGATAACAGTGAGGGTGATGATTGGAATGATAATATCGAGAACGAGTTGTACATACGAAAAGATCATTTTGAAGGACTATTTGTGGAGAAAAGTTATAAAAAATATAAAAATTAAAGATATAAAGGTATATTTATTTATCCAATCAATAGTTTGCATAATCTGTTTATTTATTTATGAAAATTATTGTTTCTTGCAAATTATGCTTATGATGAGACTCTAACAAATTGTGTTTATGTTCTTTAACAGACATATGGATCCAGAGTATAGCAGTGAAAGGGGAAGTGACAGAGAAAGTATGACAAAGAAGAGGACATGAGGACTTACTAAGATAGGTGATCTCATCTTAATAAGGAATCAGAGAAGAAAAATTTTGGTGAAATTCAATGAGAAGAATCAACCAATTAAAAATTTAGAAAAAATTGATGAGTTACCTTAGAAATCTGGCTCGTCATTATGTCCCTATTGACATCCTCAATTGGGGGAGGTTCCTGAAGAGTTGAAGAATAAGATTTGAAAAGATATTTCTGTAAATAAATTCAAAATAATTTAATTGTCTATATAAACACACACAAATACACCCCCCAAACCACCATCACACATCAAGTATGGCACACACACACATTAAGTATGGCATACACCCACCACCACCACTACCACACATCAAGCATATATGGCACACACATCAAGCATGACACACACACATGTACACCACCAACACACACATATGACCACCACCACCACACACAACACACATCAAGCATATATGGCGCGCGCACACACCGACCACCACCATACATACACAGACACACACAAATTAAGCGTATATGACACACACACACACACATCAAGCATGGCGCGTGCGCACACATGTCCACCACCAACACACACTCACACATCAAACTTGGCACACACATAAGCCCACTACATATTAATATTTTTTGTAATATATTGCAGACTTCAAATTGGATGAGGGGTACCGTCATTCTTTACTAATTTCTGTAAGAAAAATGTTGAGACAATTTAAAAATAAGTTGAGAAGAGAGTACATAAATGAAGGTAAAACAGAACCCCCTTCAGAATATGATTGCATTGATGATGAAGTATGGGATCGGTTCGTATTTCAGCGTAGTTCTACAGTCAGGTTAATACAACTTAACTAAAAACTATTTTATAATTAAATATTTTGTTTGAAACCTTAATGCTTACTTAATAATTATATTTTAATAGGCTTTAAATTAGAAGAATAAAGATATTCAGGGTTTGAATATCTATCCCCACACACTATCTCGTAAGGGATATGCCCAAGTTGAACAAGAACTGGTAAGAAAATTTTTATGTGTTGATTTTTAATGTTTAAATATTTTTTTGTGGATTATTACTTATATATTTTCTATATGTTTTGTACAAACCGAGATCAATTGTGGATGATTCATCTGTATCCTCAATTTCCCGACATGAATTTGTGAGTTAAGTTAGGGTCAGAAAAGACAGTTCATATATAAATATTGAAAGTCAAGCTGTTGCAAGTGAAATTGTAAGTGTTTAATTTACAACGAAGTTATCATAACTGTTTTCTCTTATTTGAAACTAATACAAGTATTTCTCTTCAATTTTTTTTAGGACCATCTTTTTCAGTAGGCATCTCAGGGAGACATTCATCCATCTAGGATGAATTATATTCTATCCATGATATTAGGTAAGCCCGAGCACCCCGGTCGTGTTCGAGACATCGGATAAGGGGCTACTATGTCCAACTACTTTCATACTTCTCGCCGACACAGCTAAGGTATTACAAACAAAGATGTTACTAGATTGATGAAAGTCAAACTTCAAGAAGAAAGGAAAATTCAAGAAGAAGAATGGAAGAGGCGAGAAGATTATTTCAGAGCTTCCTTCATGTCTGAAATTGAAAAAATGCGGCGGAATTTTCTAATGTATACTAATCCGCCGAGTTATCTGTCACCCCATTATATGCCACAGAACGACAATGAAAGTTGTACAATTTAAAGGATTTATCTGAGATTCCAGAGATAATCTTATTTAATATTTATACAAACACATACATGTACACACACATATACACCTACACACTTACATGCTTATTTGTCATGCTTATTATATGGTTGTCTCAGGGTGGGTTTATTCTTGCTGATTTGGCCATTGAACATAAAAATCTTGTTGTGACACACGGACGAGCTTTCAACACTGGTGATAATCAAATTATTCATACCGAACCAATTGGATCCGATAATATAAGAGTGAGTATTATGGATCCATTGGATATGAATGCTCTTTTACCAATTCCACGTGATGAGATGACAACCGTCCGTGATGCTATTGGTAATTTTGTGTCATAACCCAAGAAACTTATCACTTTGGATATACGAATATGTTTATCATAATTAAAGCACAGATTTTAAATTAAACATGCACAATTTGATTTGACCATTGTATCATGACAGCAAAGGCTAAAGGGAAGGAGATGGTACAGGTTGTGACTCCGCGGAGCTTAGAGACATTTGCAGAGTCAGTCAATCAACCAGTGACTACTCTATTAGATTGCAAAATGGTGAAAATGGCTACATGTGCGCGGGGTATGGGAGAGGGATCGAGCATCACAGTACCCATGGATATAAAGCTATTTTCAACCGAAATGGCCATATACCTCGAGCGAAACGACCTCAAGAGATTCATAGGCCGCAAGGAGATAAGGGCGACATGCATCTGCTTATACATGAAGTGAGTAATTAATGTATATTTTTCAATTAATAAAATATTAATTGTTTTATATTTAACCCATCTTAATAATTTCTTATAATTTTAGGTCCTTATATGATTGGTGTGTGGACAAGGGCTTGAGTCACTTGTATGATTTTATTTATCCATACCATATAGAACTTGTGACTAGCCATGTAGATGAAACAGAGTTGAAAGTTCGCTATGTCATTGACACATTGCGAAGAGATGAGCAGGCCAACCGGTTGTATTTTGCACCATATAATACGGGGTAAGCATTGATATTCTAATAATAAAATTTAATTGTCACACATATTTAATTTAATTTCTCATATATGAATTTATCTTGTAATGGCCATTAGACTGTGTGCGTGATTGACACGAGCTCTTCTCTTATATACTGGTTGGAGTCGTTGGGGGGCGAAGTGCGGAAAGATATCAAGAAAGTAAATGATTTATGAGTTTTAAATCTTGTTTATATTTATTAATGTATCAAATACTTATAAAATATTTATTAATAATCTTGTTTATTTTCGATAATTTATGAATAGGGCGTTCACCATGTTGAATCCAAGGAGATGGGATAGACTTACTTCATATAAAAGAATTTAGATAATTCTTTCAGAAATCGATGAAAAAAACTTTATGTTTTAACTTTTGCTTAACACGTATATTTCAATTCTTATAGTGTTTCCATCAACCAGATTTCATTATGTGTAGATATTATATTATGATGTTTATGTGTCAAATCATTACTTTACAAATTAATCCTATTCAAGAAAGATATTATCTTCTAAACTAAATAAAATTTATGCTTTTTTGTTAGTGTTACAATTAACATAAATAAAAATTAAATATGTTTACAGTTTGACGAAAATAAAATGACATATATAGATATGAAATTGCTGAAAGTTCAAGAAGAGTGGGTGACTTATTTGCTGAAGTGTATTGATGGTAATTAAGTAATTTTTTGGGGAAGCTTATACAAAATAGCGTGTGTGTCATGTATTGTGTTAAATTGTTCTTATTGTCATTACATGTATGTGTGGATTAATGTTGGATTAATTATGTGTTTGATGATATATATGCATGTGTGAGATTTTGTTATTGAGTACTCTGTCTCGTTAGTTGGCTGCAATTTATTTTTGATATGATTTTGTTTGATATGTACAGGCTGTATATAAAGCTGGTTGGTTGGTTGGCTGCAACCTGTGTGTTTGATATGTTTTTATTTGATATGTACAGAAGTTTTGTATTATTATTTCAAAAAGATACATTAATTATAGGACGTCGGTTCTAAACCGACATCATATTAATATTACACATCGGTTCTTATAAAAACCGACGTCTAATAAACTTTACACGTCGGTTCAGAAAGGAACCGACATTTAAACTTAAGTTTATAAGTTAGGACTAATAATTTTCCACGTTGGTTTTTGAAAAAATTAACGTGGATAGTTCTTTTTCTCAATGAATTTTTCATGACGGCTTTTTGTAAAACATGAAAAGGTAAGTTTTTTATGTCGACTCTTAAAGAACCGACGTTAAAAACTTGCGTTTCCAGGTCACTTTAAAACCGACGTGGAAAGTTGAAGACTTTCCACGTCGGCCAGATAAACGTCAATGACTATTTTTTTTAATATCGGTTGTTAGCTGACGTGAAATCCCTTTTCTATAGTAGTGATTGATACATAACTACATGTTTATATTTTTAGAAGGAAATCGAATATCCTCAAATACCAATAATGAAATAAAAACAGTAATTGAAAATATATTTTGATGAGATTTCGAAGTACTGTGACCATGATCGCATTCTCGTAAACAATGATCAATGAAATAGTTATGTGAACACAATTTGCTGAGATTCAGTATAACTGTGACCGTAGTCTCAGTTCTCAAATTAATAAACAATTTTTGTTATAAAACTGCGACTTTAATTGCAATCTTTGTTATATGAAATCTTTGTTAATCTAAAAAGTCGCAGTTCAAATTTTAGTTATAAGATTGCGAACTTTGATTGTTGATTTTTTATGAAATATTTGTGAATAAAAATCTTAGTTATAATTGTTGGATCTGTAAAGCAGACAGATCCAAATAAAAAAAATGAATCCAAATAATCATCCGATACAATTAATTCATTAAAAACCTAAAAAACAATCAATAAAATTGAAATAAGAACTAGATTAGTACCTTTAAGATCGCGAAAGAATTAATAAGAAAAATAACAAAAATGACATTTAAAAGTTAACCTGATCCGAAGCAATTGCCATGACGAAATAAAGACGAGTGCGAAGAAATCAAAATCGATGAAGACTAGGATGCTTGATGAAGAAGATCGGCGAAGAGAATCTGATCTGAAAAAGGGTAAAATTGAAAATTTTTGAAAATATAAGTTAGTTATACGGTTGGATCAAATTTGAAATGGACAATGTAGCTGACATGAACAGAGGCCGGGGAAGAAAAAATTATAATTGAGATTTTCTCTAAATTATTGAAAAGAGAGGAATTCAAGGCCATTATTCTTTTCACTGACGGGTGACTTTTGAGTTTTGACCCATTTTTTTATCAATGATTACGGCATCGACTTTTTCTTCCCCTCGATCGTCCCGGGAAAAAACAGATTTGAATCTCTATAACGAATTTTACCTGATGAATGTTTGCTCGAATCATAAGGAGATCTTTCATGTAAAACCGTTATGTTAGGGTTGTTAACTGTTATTGAGGTCTCATCCTATAGATCTAGTCATCTTATAGATCTTATAATGCGAGTGGTGTTCCTTCGACCAGTGCTCGTGAATCACTGAGTTCATATTTTCTGGAGGAGATAAGGATACAGTAAGGAAAAACCGTAACTCGTGCTACTGTCCTAATTTTTCTCCAATAGAAAATGTCGAAATACTTTGAAAGTCCAACAACGTTATCTTTTAATGAAGTTAAATAATGAATTTTCTTTTGAGAAAAAGCTATATAAAATTGTGTTTTAACACAGAGAAAAACTATATCATCCATCACCTGACATCATGTTCTTAAGAATTTGATTTTCAAGTATTATATCCCTCAGAATGATGCATGATTGTGTCCTGTACAGTCTTTACATGTTTAATGACGTAATATTGTGATTTTAGGACAACTGGAACAGAAAAAGTATAGAAAAAATGAGAAATCAAAGAAATGAAAAGATAGAAGTATAGGATTTTTGTGAATCACATTTTCAGAAGAGACATCGACAAGAACTCAATATCTGGAAAAATGTTAAAATGATGCCAAATAGAAAAACCGTATATGAAAAATCTTGGAGTCCCTAGTGAATTCTTGTACAATAAACACAACCTAAATACCCTTGCAGTAGAAGGACAATATCAACAGTTCAACATCTCCTGTAAATGAAGAAAAGAAAACAAAAGCATGGCGCATGATTTGTAAGCATGTCCACATTGTTTTTTTTTTTTTTTTTGGGTAATTTGTAGTTTAAACAATTATGATTTTGATCAAATGCTTCGTATTTGTAGTTTATAAACTTATTTTGATTAATACAAATGAATAAAAAAATAATTTATACTTTTTCTTTTTATTAAATGATATAATATTTCTATGATGCTTCGTATTTCGACAGGGGAGCAAGCTCAATTTTACAGTTGTTTGGTGGTTTAAAATTTGTTTCAAATTTGTGACTAGAAAAATAATAAAGCTTTTCTCATAGAATATTTTGTACATTGTTCATCTCACAATAATACTTTAAGTACATTGCACTTGTTTCCTTTATTTAATAGTTCATTGTATTACTTTACCTTTTGACTTTCTTCACAAATTTCTTAAAAATAAACGAATTTAACATCTTATTGATTGAATAGACTTGACTTTAGTGGGCTCGATTCCGTCAAAATTTTATTGTTTGTGCATTTAAATGGCAAGGCTTAATTAATAAAATCAATGGGGGCTCAATTTTTCATTGGTGGGCCAGCAATCACGTGGGCAGCGAGGAGCCATCCACGTTTTACTTATTCAGAATTGAGAACTGCGAGATTCATTAGGGTCCGCACCTAAAAAAAATGGATAAGTCTTAGAGTAATACTATTTATATTATTGTTTTATATTATATTATATTACTAATTTATGGATTATGAATCATATCCTCATAAATTATAAATTGTATCTCTTATCCTTATCAATTGGTACTGTGACTCACAATTCTTAGAGTAATAATATGATATAATATAAAAAAGTAATACAAAATTTTATTTTATTTTATTTTTTAATTAAAAAACTATACTAGCAAAAGGAAAAAAAACTCTAAATATATATTGGAAAAAGTATACTCATATATATTTTTTTATAATTATTTTTGAAGAAAAAAAATGTTGCTTCACTGTGAGAGCCCCAACCAAATCATTGAACCAAAATAACTCACTAACTTTTTTTTTTAATAATTATTGTTATTTTTAGATTGTTTATTGACAGAAAACAATTTGGACATGTGGCTTTAAACGCAAGTATTATTGTGTTCATCCAACAGATATAATAATAAATATATAGTAGCAAACTAGTCGTCACAATTACAAGATAAATTCATATGAAAAGAAAATTCTCCCATGCTGCTTCTGTGTTTTTGTACTTATTTATTTATATTTTGTTTTATTACTAGTTTTAAATGAGTAATCCTCCCTGTACATATGTTTTAGTTTGGTGAGTATTTTTATTTTATTTTATTTTATTTTTTATTTTTCTTGAGTAAGAGTTGTCATATGCTTAATTAATTCAAACATAATTAATTTTATTTTATTTTTTTTTTCTTGAGTAAGAGTTGTCATATGCTTAATTAATTCAAACATAATTAAGTAGATATGACAGGGGAAAAGGATAAAAGTTGTCATGAGATTTGGGTCGAACGAATAGTCCCACGTTTGTAGACACGAGGATAGCCTTGAGTATATAAGAATTTAGACAACTCCACGTAAAAGGTTAGCCTTTTGGATGGTGCTCCAAGTCGCGAGCTCCTTTGCAACTGGTGTGCGTGCTTCCCTACAGAAAGACTCTTTGTTCGAAGGAGGCCTACAAGTTGAGTGTGTGCCACTGCATATGTATATACGGTTTTTTTTGTCATTGTATATAAAATTTATAAATGGAAAAAGGAGCGAACAAAAGTTGGGTATGAAGTATGAACCCAAATACTTGGTGTTTGGACCACTTTCTCCAAATCAATTTTCTATTTATTCTTCTATATACATGTATATAAATATATATGATCTTCTATTAACGGTTCTCACGGATTTCTGTGAGAACTTTCACGTGAGTCGTCGGATCTGATAGATCAAATCAAATAAAACTAGATCTCTATCAGATCTGACGGCCCACGTGAAAGTTCTCACATGAATTCGTGAGACCGTTGTTAGGGAATCAACTCGATATATTATATATATATATATAGGGAGCTGATCCTCTAAGAACGGTTCTCACGGATTTCTGTGAGAACTTTCACGTGGGTCGTCGGATCTGATAGATCAAATCAAATAAAACTAGATCTCTATCAGATCCGACGGCCCGCGTGAAAGTTCTCACATGAATTCGTGAGAACCGTTCTTAGGGATCAACTCACTATATGTATATGTATATATATATATATATATATATATATATATAATATATATATATATATATATATATATATATATATATATAATTCCGTGGCCGTGAGGCTTTGATTCACCTAACTAATAGAAAATGTGAAAAGCCCATTTGATATTGTTCATTTACAATAAACTCTGTTATTTTAATCAAAACTTTATCTTGTTAAAATTGCGCATGACAACGGCATCTCATTATATAATATCGTTTATCACGTGGGCGTGTAAGCTCCGTGATTGTTAATTTGTCCATCTTTATTCTCTTGCTCTCATAATCAATTCATTACTTTAATTGTCTTTTGTCCTCCATAGTTGGCAGGTTGGACTGTTATGTCACCCAAAACTTTTTATCAATCAAAGTTACTTTTTAATAAAGCATGTCTTGATTAAATAAATTATGTTCTATGATTTGTGTTGCCATGGCTTTCATTGAAATTTTTGTATGATCCACGTTGATCTATTTGACAGTAGGTTGGAGGGGAGCTATGTACTATATGTACCTGTTGGGAGCCACCGACAGTGAAACTATTCATGATATTATTAGTGAAGGTGACACGATGAATGGAATGGAGTAAGGTTTAATAATCAAAACTATAATAGGAATGTTTGCTTTGAGAACCCCAGTGAAGTGCCAAAGAGTTGGTTAATTTTTGGGCCTCTCGTTAGTCGACTAACCCTACTCATTAGCCGACTGATTTTGTCACCAACTTTGTATCCGATTCTTTTTAGGATTTTGTTTTTGGATCCAATTTGGATTCCAAATTGTTTCGTTTTTCTTTATTTATTTCTAGTTTTCTAATTATGTTAGACTTCTACTTTTAAAGCCTACTTAAGGCCCTTGTATCTTTAAGTTAGGAATTATCTTTTAAACTTTTATCAATTTTCGAATTAATAGAATTGAATTTCATTTTTCAATTGCTTGTGCATTCGAGTTATTCTCTTTTGCTCGTGGATTCGAATTGTTTTGCTCGTGGATTTCAGTTTATTCTACCTAAAGGTATCCTTTAGAGTTCATTGGCACTAAAACGAGATCTTACCGACATCTTCGCTTCTTTGTCTATATCAAGTGGTATAAGAGTTCAGCTACTTTCCGACAATGGTGGGACAGGGTGATGGCTTTGCAACGCATTTCCACAAAGGTAGGCGTTGTTGAAAGGGATATCAGCAGTATGAAATCTACCTTGGATCTTGTGGTCCAAAAACTCAAGAAGTTATCCCTCAAGATTGCTCACCGAAGTCTGGCAGATGGTACGTTCTGAAGCGAACATGATTGTCAGTCAAATCAACTTCCACCAAAACAACCTCTGCCACATCAACCACTACCACATCGACCACCACCACATCATTCCCTACCAAGACGTGCTCTACATCACCTCCAATATGAAAATCTCTCCGATAAGGAAGGATTGAACAATCTCTTCTATCAAGATGACAACTCTGAGGATGAAGCTTACAATGGAGATGGTTTTGCGGACGAGGCCCAAGGCGATTGTGTAGATCACCTAGAGGGGGTGAATAGGTGATGTGCTAATCTAATGCCAAATAATGTGGAATTAAAACTTATTAAGCAAACTAAAACTTCACACAATGTATAACCCAAGAGTGAAGCTGAATTTTTGATGAAGGGCTCTGAACTTCTCCTCAAGATTCCTCTACATTAAGAGTTGAGGTGCTACTATAATTCTCTTGGTTGAATACTGGTGTGAGCATAATATCAAGCATGTAAAGATGTGACCAATAAGAGAGCATGCAAGATATCAAATAACGCAAGCAAGTATATCAATTTAGCCCACGCAAATATCAAGCATAAAAAGATAAAGAGCAATATGAACATGCAAGATATTAAACACAAGTGAGTTGAGAGAGAGATGAACAATAGCAAACAAAGGAGAATTGTTTCGCGATTCGAGTCACTTACTCTACGTCTCTGCCTTCACCGCAATGAAAGATTTCCACCATAATCGAGATCACTCGATGCCGCAACACCTAAACGAGCTTCCTCAAGAACTCTTGGACCTACAAGTCCCTCACTTGTTCTCGTAATAACAATACACAACACGAACCTGCAAATTCGCCGAGGCCGCAACCTCCAACTTCTCCTCAATACAAAGATGAAAACTTTGTGATCATTTCTTGGTCACAAGCAAACACTCTCACATACAGGGATCTTAGAGGATGGATATAGCAATGGATAACTCAAGTTTGCGTGAGAAAACTAGATAAATGGAATGGTGGAAAACTCAAGAAAATGCTTTTGAAAACTTAAAAGAATCACTCTTGAAACTCTTTTGATATGAAAGTTAAGTCCAAAATTTATAGAGAAAACTTTGTGGAACATAGAAAAAACTAGCTTTAAAACTTGTCCAAAAATCTTGCCTAAAAATGGCCAAAAGACCCCATATATATAGGGAGTTGAAAACTAGTTGTTGGGCTCAGTTTTCTAGCCAGAATGGCCTATTGGTCGACTGGCCGGTCGATCGGCTAACAGTCAAATTTATGGCCATTTGGGGTTACCGGTTAACTGCCGCCCGATCGACCGCTCCCCAAGACATGCTCTGTCGGTCGACCGGTCGGTCGATCGCGACCCGATAGAGACTTATTGTCTCTCAGTCGGTCGATCGACCCTGTCAATCTATTTGGGCTCATGCATGTTGTGCACGTCGGTCGACCGAGCCTTGCTTCGGTCAACCGGTCGATTGACCGGTCGGTCGACCGCAAGCATCCCAGAACACATTTTTTTGGATTTTTAATAAAAACTTGGACTTGTGAAAATCTTAAAAATTCAATTAAATCCCATAAGTTTCACAAAAATAAGTTCATGTAAATACTTTGAAGTACAAACATATGTAATCAAAATATCAACACATATTACAAACATGCGAAATATTTTTGAGGTATAAAAATTAAAATTTTAAACCAAAAATCTTATTTTTCAAAATCCAACTTCTAAATGAAAAACAATTTTTTTCAAAACTTGTTCAAATACAAAAATAAAATATTGTAACACATTTGAAGTATAGAGTCTATAGAAATGATCCAATACACATAGTAGATGAAATATACTTATTTTTGACAATAAGCTCTAAAATACGTTTTGATAAATACAAAACTTTAAACACATGAATTAACTCATCAAAATAAATTTCTAGATAATATGAAGTAACAATGTATATGGATGAAATCCAATACACATAAAACCATGTAAACTTATTTTGATGAAATCTATTCATGAAACTAAAGATGTATTCTTGAAAATCTAAAAACCAAAATTATATTTTCCAAAAACTAAAACTATTTAATATGAAAGTAATTCATAAATATTTTTTTTGTGCGTGTATATGAGCTTGATCAATTCACAACTAATCTATCCTTTATATTTTATCCTAAAATAAAAATGTTAAACTTACAAATTAAGAGTCAAGTCTTCTTGAAAATATTCTCTTGAAAATCTTCTTCTCCATCTCGACTTGATCCAAACTTGATCCATGAGTTAGACTCCACTTTGAGTACTTGATGCGATCTTGAAGCGTGAGCTCTCGAATCAACACATGCTAGCTTCAAAATTTGACTTCGAATCTTTTGTTGAAGCTAAACAGGGGCTAAGATCTTGATTGGATATCTGAAACTTAACAAACACAAGATCATTAGTACTATAACTATATGAGTTAATCATCATCAAAACTAGGATGATGGGCCTTTACGCCAACAATCTCCCCCTTTTTGATGATGACAAAATTTATGGAGTTATATATGCATGAATTAAAGATAAGCTTCATAGAAGCTCCTACTTAACTCATGCATAGTAAAAACATATAGATATTCAATAAAGCTCATGGTACCAATCATAACAAACATATAGATATGCAATGTTAGCTCTAAGTAATAATATATCAAAATATGATATCAAAACAAATATATGCATAAACACAAATAAACATGCATATATAAATCCTAAAATTCTCTCCCCTTTTTGTCAACTCATCAACAAATGGGTAAAGGGATCAAGGTAAAAGTATATGCGATATAAATTCATGAAAAGAAGAGACTGTTAGGAACTCTCCCTGCATACATGTATTATATGAAGAAAGAGATGACTAGACTTTAACCCATATAAGCATAATATGTAATGTATAGATGGAGATGTTAAGCTCCTCCTACATACGTGTACCATATAAAGAAAAAAAATCAATCTCTTCTTTATATACTACACTCAACATGAATTTATATGTAGAGGAGATGTTAAGCTCTCCTTGCATATAAGTAATACATATCAAAATAAATTTTAAAAAATACTTCAAACAGATTTTGATACCACTTGTAATCAACCAAAATAAAATTTTGATACCACATGAAATCAATTAAAAATTTTTTGATACCACTTAAAAAAATTTAATAAATCGATAAAAATATACTAATAGATACCACTTATAAATATCTTAGTAGATAGATACCAATTTTGAAATATAGATACCAATTGTAAACAATTTATACCAATATGAAAATATAATCATTTTCTTAAACAAAATATTTTTCTCAAAAAGAGTGGGAGTGAGATACCGATTGAAAATAAATTAAGATTTTTCTCTCACTTTTTGAAATACTAACAAAATCAATGCATAAGCTTATATAAGATACCAATTGACATTTAAGAACTAAATCAAGCTTAGCATAAAATTATTTGTGCTATAAAACATATATGTATAGACAATATTAACTTAGCACAATAAATCATTTATATGTATGTATAATCAATTTAAATACCGATTGAAATGTGATGTTTACATATATAGAAAACAAGTATGAGTATATAAAAATCAATTTTCATGATAAGTAAGTGTATAACTCATAACTACTACCCTATCATGCACATGTTTAAAAAGATATCCTCATTAAGGAATACAAGGCATATTTTCCCAACCAACCACACCTTTTAGGATATAAATTTTCAAAAATAATTATTTTGAAAATAGTTTAGCATAGATTGAAAACTCTACCGCTTAAAAAATAAAGAACTAGTTTTAAGGTAATTTCTAAAACTAGCACGAAATTCTTCAAATAAAGAATAAAGTCATATGTATATCCCATGAAATCATGCTAACTACACAAAAA
Source organism: Agave tequilana (assembly GCA_038442645.1). NCBI lineage: Eukaryota > Viridiplantae > Streptophyta > Magnoliopsida > Asparagales > Asparagaceae > Agave > Agave tequilana. Next base: position 38,350 of record JAVJIF010023829.1, read on the forward strand.
TTGACACTCAAGATCATAAAGCACATACATAAGCTTATGAAAATAAATTCATAAGTAAACAAAAAGATAAGTGCACAATAATCATGTGAATAATACATTCATAAAGATAAAACAATAGGACTCAAAATTAAAATTCATATAAATTTTTTTCTCAAAAACATGATATATCATATAATCATGTAAGAATCATCAAAAGTAGGACATACAATGTACAATCAAAAAATGAGTCCATAAAAGAAATAGCATTAAGAACACGTGTATCTCAAGAATTGTACATGTATAACATTATTTTAACAAGATTTGCATATGGACATATGATATAAACATATAAATCAATATATGCTTTAACTAAAACACATAAAAACATGAATCAGCTAAAAGAAATACGCATGTAAATCTATTTGAAAATAAGAATAAAGTTTTTTAAAAATACATGCATAGCTAACAACTAATCAACTCAACATTAAGTATAAAACAATATATGATTGAGTTTAGGTTACTACACTAGCATAAAAAAATTTAAAAGTAGAGGATGAAATGGTTACCAAAATCAATATAGCCAACCCATTTCTCCAAAACGAGGTGATCCTCCCACCAAAATTTTTTGATAGCGGTGCATCAAATGGGTTTGTCCTTCAAACTTCAAATGCATCCAAAGACACCAATCCTCTCATATTTTGTGAGAGCTTAAACTTACATAAAAAATAAGAGGTGGAGATTTTGGTATCCATATATTTTTTTTGAGTCCATGAGGGTTAGTAGCAATAGGAACCCACATTTTTTTTTTGCAAAATTTAAATAATTTAATCTATTAAAGCAAAATTTTGCAAGATGGCCTTTGCGACCACAATGTGTACATGTGTACACTCTAGCATACATATGAGTGTCATGAGTGTGAGTATGGCGTGCATGAGATGTATGCCGTGTAAGATGTATATGAACATGTGGAATATATTTCTTGCGAAACATAGATTCTAATTTATTATAATTAAATGCACATTGGCTCAAAGTGGAGCCCAAACAGTCAATGTTCTTCAAAATACATATATCGTTTTCAATTTTAGAAGAAGAAGCATGAGCATGATAAACAAATCCTTTTTCTTGTTAGAAATAGAAATATTTTCTTTTTTCTTTCAAAATATTTTTCTTTTTCAAAGAATCATTATCTTTCAAGGAAATTTCCTTTCCTTTTCCAACCAAAATAATTTTCTTTTTCAAAGATTCATTTTCTTTTGAAACAATTTCAATTTATTTTGAAAAGAATTCTTTTCTTTTAAAATAAAATTATTTTTATTTTCAATCTTATATTTTTAACCTTTAACAAATCATATTTTTCAAGAAGTTTTTGACAAAATAAAGTAAGGTCATCATATGGCACTTTATTCTCATCATCAACCTCGGAATCGAAATTTACCTCAAGAGGTTCATCCCCTTGGACTATATAGTATATATTGGAAGCATCACTTTCTTCATCTGAGTCACTCTTCTTGTAATATTGATTTTATTCACCAAGGGAGATGAGAGTGTTCAAACTATAAAAGCCAAATCAAAGTTATAAACTCTAGATAAATATTCATCATTTAGAGTTGACTTTAAGGTATGGTTGGCTTTTGCATTAGCCTCAGATGTTTGCCATTTAAAAAATATGAATTTTTAATAGTGGCAAGATAAACATGAATCCCTAGAGCTTTGAGGTACATAGACATCTTAACTTTCTAAGTTTAGAAGTTAAGAATATAAACATAGGATTTGCAATGATATCCATGTGTATGTATGCAAATATTGTGATTAGCAAAATAAGAATCTTTAACTCTAGGTTGTTAGACCCAAATCAAGAGCACCAAGCTCTGATACCAATTGTAGATCATCTAGACGGGGGTGAATAGGTAATATACTAATCTAATGCCAAACAATGCAAAATTAAAACTTATTAAGCAAACTAAAACTTTACACAATGTATAACCAAAAGTGAAGCTAAATTCTCGGTGAAGGGATCTGGACTTTTTATCAAGATTCCTCTAAATTAAGAGTTGAGGTGCTACTATGCCTCTCTTGGTTGCATACTAGTGTAAGCACAATATCAAGCATGTAAAGATGTAAACAATAAGAGATCATGTAAAATATCAAATAACCCAAGTAAGTATATCAATTTAGCCCAAGCAAATATCAAGCATATAAGATAAAAGCAATATGAACATGCAAGATATTAAAGACAAGTGAGTTGAGAGAGAGATGAGCAATCGCAAACACAGGAAAATTGTTTCGATGTTCGAGCCACATGCTCTACATCACCGCCTTCACCGCAATGAAGGATTTCCATTATAATCGATCCCACAAGATCACTCGGTGCCGCAACATTTACAATGAGTTCTCTCAAGACTCTTGGATCCGCAAGTCCCTCACTTGTTCCCGCAAGAGCAATACACAATACGAACCCGCAAGTTCGCCGAGGCCGCAACCTCCAACATCTTCTCAATACAAAGATGAAAACTTTGTGATCATTTCTTGATCACAAAAAAATACTCTCACATACAAGAATCCTAGAGGATGGATATAACAATGGATAGTTCAAGCTTATGTGAGAAAAACTAGATAGATGATGCAGTGTAAAATTCAAGAAAATATTTTTGAAACTCAAGAGAATCACTCTTGAAAAATACTATTTTGATATGAAAGTTAAGCTCAAAAACTTATAGAGAAAACTCTTTAGAAGATCAGAAAAACTAGCTCAAAAATTTCTCCAAAAATCTTGCTAAAACTCACCAAAAGACCCCATATATATAGGGATTTGAAAACTAGCCGTTGGGCTCAGTTTTCTTGCCAGAATGGCATGTCAGTCGATCGGCCAAAAGTCAGATTTATGACCTTGGGGTTGCAAGTCGACCGCTCCCCAAGACATGCTCTGTCGGTCGACCGTGACCCAACAAAGACTTATTGTCTCTCTGTCGGTCCGTTCGACCGACCGACCCGGTCGACCGATCTGGGCTCGTGCATGTTGTGCACATCGGTCGACAGTCGGTCGACCGAGGCTTACGGTCGATTATTTGGTCGATCGGTCGGTCGCCTGCAAGCAGCCCAGAACACGTTTTTCAGGATTTTTAAAAGATTAAAACTTGGAGTTGTGAAAACCCTTAAAAATTCAATTAAATCCCATAAATTTCACAAAAAAAGTTCATGTAAATACTTTGAAGTACAAACATGTGTGATAAAAATCAACACATATTATAAACATGTGAACTATTTTTGAGGTATAGAAATTAAAGTTTTAAACCAAAATTACTTTTTTTCAAAAAAATGAAAACAAGATATTGAAATACATTTGAAGTATAGAGTGTATGAAAATGATCCAATACACGTAGTAGATGAAATATACTTATTTTTGACAATAAGCTCCAAAATACATTTTGATAAATATAAAACTTTAATTCATGAATTAAACTCATCAAAATAAGTTTCTAGACAATATAAAACATTAACATATATAGATGAAATCAATTACACATATAAACCATGTAAACTTATTTTGATGAAATCTATTCATGAAACCAAAAGATGTATTCTTGAAAGTACAAAAATCAAAACTATATTTTTCAAGAACTAAAACTATTTAACATGAAAGTCATTCATAAATATTTTGTGTGTGTGTATAAGAGCTTGATCAATCCACAACTAATCTATCCTTTACATTTTACCCTAAAATAAAATTTTAAACTTACAAATTAGAACTCAAGTCTTCTTGAAAATCTTCTTCTCCATCTCGAGTTGATTCAAACTTGATCCATGAGGTAGACTCCTTCTTGAGTACTTAACACGATCTTGAAGCGCGAGCTCTTGAATCAACACGTGCTTGACTTCAAAACTTGACTAAGATCTTGATTGAATATCTGAAACTTAATAAATATAAGATTATTAGTACTATAACCATATGAGTTAATCATCATCAAAACTACGATGATGGGCCTTTGGGCCAACAGATTGGCCAATCCTAATCCTAACAGGGGAGCAGATTTTCTTTTTCTAATCATGATTGGAGAAGAGAGTATTCAAGTCCTAATGAATATAGGATGAAGAACTTTGATATTGAATCGTTCTTGGGCTGGGTTTATGAAATAGGGAAGTTCTTTTACATGGCGTATGTTCCTGAGGAGAAGCATATCAAGTTCGACGCATATAAGCTCAAGGGAGGAGAGGCCGCATGGTGGGAATAATTTCAAATCTCAAGAAGACGTCAAGGCGAGCAACTTGTTATGACATGAAGCGCATGAAATAACTCCTTCAAGGTAGAGTCTTTCCACCTAATTATCAGCAAATCTTTGCAATCAATTTGAATAATATCAACAAGGTACAAAATTATTGCGGCCTACATGAAGGGAGAAGCTCTATCGATTATCATCACGCTGCGATCTATCTATGACGGAGGAGTAATAAGCGGCAACGTACATCGGCGGTGTAAAGTAATCCATCCAAGAATACGTGATCATTCATGATATGTTCTCCGTTGATGAAGCCTACAACAAAACATTAAAGATCTAGATGTTACAAAGTAGAACTTCACTTTCCAAGCCTCTGACGCCAATTGAGGAGACATCAACAGAATCCCCCATAGCAGTCCTAGTGAAGACCGCAACACCTATTGTAAAGGCAAGGAGAATCTCTACGCCACGCCTGGTGTTGGCAAGTGTTAGGTGTGGAGAATCTGATACAAGTCCAATGAATACCCAAAGAGGAAGCAAGTCAACATGGCAGACTACGGAGATGAAAAAGAGAGGAACTCGAGATTAACCCCGATGATTCAGAATTTGCCGAAGAGGATGGTGAGTCAGCAACCTGTGTCATACAGAGATTGCAACTAAAATGTTCCCGACACTACCCAGCAACATCAAATCTTTTGTTCGAGGTGTTCAGTCAATAGAAAGGTGGGCAGTCTCATCATTGACAACAGGAGTTGTGAGAATTTCATTTTTAGAGCATTGATGGACTATTTGAAGTAAGAGACAAAACCATATTCTCAGCCTTACACTATTGGTTGGATCACAAAAAGGCCTCCCTATCAAGGTAACGAATCTTTGTCATATTTCTATTTCAATTGATAATTTTATCAAGATTTTATTGCTTGTGATTTTATCGATATGAATAAGTGTCATATTCTTTTGGGGAGATTATAGCAACACAATGTTGATGCGGCCCATAGAGGAGAGAGGAACATGTATGTGTTTACTTGGAAGGACAAAGTATCGCCATGAAACCTATTCCACTAGTCCAAATCCTACAAAACAAGAAGCCAAAATTCATATTCATATCCAATCGAGCCGAGTTCTTTGTAAATTGAAGGAAATAAAGCCGACTTTGCTCTAGTGGTCAAGGAAGAGGTTATTTCCTTTATTGAAATTTTCAAGGAGATGAAGTTAAAACATGTGGAAGAGCCTAAACCACTTTGGCAACATAGTGCAACTATTTTTCATGATTTCAAAGATCCTTTCATGCAAAAGAGAGTGCTCGAGATGCAAACTTTCAATTTTTTAAGTTCATATCATCTACCATTGGCACATGCGCGCGACGAAAGTTTGATCCATCATTGACTTACAGGTATAAGGAGATGTACGACTTGTCGAGTTACAGGGGGAAAGATTCAGATTTTCTAAAGTGATGCCTTTTATTCCATGTAACACGACTATAGTTCCATGTAACACGACTATAGTTGTTCTACACGGTGTACCAAGGTCTATTATTATCAACACTTTGGAAGCTCTTCGAAGCAGACAAGATTTTCGGATCACACTTTTTTTTAGACAGAGTTTGCCAAAAAATGATATCGCTCATGGTTCAATTGATCGAAACACGAAAATGAGTTCTTTTGAAGAGGAGGGACCGATGTAGGAAGCCATGACAGCAGCAGCAACAATAAAATTTGCATTAGTCAACTAATCATCATGACTAGTCAACTAATTCTCTTAGTGGTGGACTAATCAGTGCAAGTAGTCGACTGATTCTAATCAATAGAGAATTGGTTAATTTTTGGACTTCTCATTAATCGACTAACTCTAGCCATTAGTTGACTAAATCTGTCACCAACTCTGCATCCTATTCTACTTAGGATTTTATTTTCGAGTCCAAATTGGATTCCAAATTATTTTATTTTTCTTTATTTATTTCCAGTTCCTAATTAGTTAGACTTCTACTTTTAAAGTCTATTTAAGGCCCTTATATTTTTGTTTATGAAATTATCTTTTGAACTTTTATCAATTTTTCAATTAATAGAATTGTGCCTCTCTTTTCAATTGCTCATGGATTCGAGTTGTTCTCTTTTACTCGTGGATTCGAACTGTTTTGCTAGTAGATTTGAGTTTTATTCCTTTAGAATTCATCGGCGTTAGAACGAGATCTAACCAGCATCTTCGCGCTCTTTATCTGCGTCATATACGCCCATGTTTTTTTTCTTTCCACGTGAGTGCCAAACAGGACCTTACCCCCATTGAATTGCTCACATGGCATAACCTTTAAGTAACCAAAATTTAGTATTATTTTTGCAGTACAATTGAAGTTAGTAGAAAACACAAAATAATATCCCTCTCGTCCAATACCAGATAAGGTTGGCTAACAGGACGAATTGGGTTGATTCGTCCCGTCAGCCCAACGAATCCGTGACGAGCGGGGTGGACCCGTCTCGTCACGGATTCGACAACGGGTTGATTAACCGGGTAACGAATCGGGTCTCCTGACCCGATTCGTTACCCGGATTCGCCGAGACGGGTTGGACCCGTCTCGACATTTTTTAATATTTTTTAAATTTGAATTTTCTTAAATTTTAAAATTTAATGTTATAAAGAATTAGGGAAAAATAGTAAAAAGAGGAAAATTTTTTAAATTTTGTCTAAAATTATAAAAAAATAATAGAATTGATATTCACTAATTACAAGTTTTTTTGTAAGGTAAATTATTTTATTAATATGAAAAAAATCATATACCAATCTGCTCATCACATATAATGTACATAAAACTTATCACATATAATATACATAAAAAACTCTGGTGCTCATCTCATACAATGTACATAAAAACTCTAGTGGTTATCTATTCTTCATCATCGTCCTGTTCAAATTCTTCATGTAGAATAGCTTTTCCTTGTGTGCGTCTTTCTGCATCGAATCAGTCCTTTAAGCAAACAACCTTCTCCAAGTGTTTCGGCTTTAACCTGCTCTTTCAGGGTGTCAAAACTCTACCACCTGCAGAAAATGCGCTTTCGGACGCTACTGTAGAGGCCAAAGGTGTCAGTATATCTCGGGCCATTATAGAAAGAACAGGAAATTATATTCTCTAGTCTTTCCACCATGATAAAACATCAAATGTTTCCCATGGTTCATCATCATTTTCATTTATTTCAGCAGGCATTGTATTCAAATATAAATTAAGTTCATTAAATGAAACTGCTCCCGAAGAGTGTTTCTTTCTAGTATTAGTGAAAAGTAAACTTTTTAAATTAGATAATCTTTTATCTAGACTAGTAGAAGAAGTTTGTGATAATGTAGGTGTCCTAAATTCAGAAGAAGAAGGGGAAAATAACTCATCTCTGTACAATGAGTACATTTCTTCTAAAAGAGATCTAATTTCTAAAAGTAATTTCTACATCTTGTTCATAATTTAAATATAAAATAAAATTGGATAATAAAGTTATAAATTATCTATTTTAATTTTAGGATCCATAATTGCAACTAAATAAACTAAAAATGCATATTTTCAAATATTTTTGAAATTTTTCTTTCATATCATGTATACCCTCTTCAAGACTGTCATTATCTCTATATGCAGCAAATACTTGAGCAATCTCATTAAGATTATAAAAAACTAAGTTACATGTGGGATATTATGTACGAGAAAGTGCTTTTGTAGCAGTGTCAATTTTTCTAGAAAAGCACAAAAATTTTCATACAATTTTCACTCTTCATCGCTTTATCTTCAAGTGGAGAGTGTGCCTGAATCAGCTAATATTTATGCTTATTGTGGTGGTAAACCGTGATTATTAGCATGCTTTTTTTTCATAGTGTTTACTAAGAACACCTGTATCATATCCTTCTTTATGATCAAATAGTTGATGATCGTACTTACATTCTGCCTTTCTTCTACCTTCAAGCTTTTTCTATGAAATGATTTCACATTAGAGAAGTTTTGGCTCTTACTTTAGTGGTTACCCTAGTTGGTTGTTGTGTTTCTGGAACTATAGTATCATACTGTGCTGGTTGTGTATCGTGTTGTTCTTGTATTTTAGTAAAAAAAGGAGCTAGAGATTGTGTGTGCATTGGTGATGTTGATATTAAAAGTTGAGAATATGAGGAATATTGAGGAGGAAAGGAAATAGAATGCCGACCTGTACCACTATCACTGGCATATGCAGCATGTGTATAGGGTGCAAAACTACTATAGTCAATTGCATAGCTTGACGAACTGTGATAGGGAGCAAATCCGGATGTTGGAGGAGCATAATTGTATAATGGGTAAGCGACATATGTTGACGATGAGCTACTGCCAGTATCGGTGTAAGGTGCGGCAAATGAAGGTTGTGTGTTGATGAAAAACTACCACCGGCTTCGGATGAGGTACTGCCAGTACTCCAGTTTGGCTCCATTAGACTAGATTAAAGTTGGTAAAGATTTATAATTATAAGAGAAAAAGAATGATTTATAATAGAAGAGAGAGAGTTGAAGTTAAGTGAGATGAAAGTGAATGAGATTGGAGGGTATTTATAGAGGTCAGAGGGGGTTTTAATTTTTTTTTTTTAAGGATACAACAGCTCAAAAAGAGCCGTTGTGGTGGCACCCTCTTACTCACCCACAACGGCTCTTTTTTGAGCCGTTGAGGGGTTGAAAAAAAAAAAAAAACGAATCTAGGAGTCTGAGACTAATTTTCCTCTCTAACATTATATAATTATATTGGACATAAAAAAAAAATAGAGAAGGGGCGTCGGGCAAATTTTTCCCAACCCGATTCGTACAGTGATTTGTCCCGGGACGAATCGGATTCGTCCCGTTTACACGGGACGGGTCAACCTGTTTTGACCTGCTCCTAAACGGGGCGGGTGCGGGTTGACCCGCAACCTGCCCTACTCGACTTAAACGGGTCGCACAGGGTGGATTAGCCATCCCTAATACCAGATACAAGGATCCTTTCAGATAATTCTCATGGTAATAAATTAAAAAAAGATTTCTCCCACAATTGACATCCTTTTGCAGTGCACCTGATTGGATACAAGTAAATATAGGTTGGAAAAAAAAAAAATTCACACAAGCGTTTAGGATTGTTGTCGGAAAATTCCCTATCCCAGTTCCCGAAAATGTACATAAAATATAAGGTAAATTGTAGAAGAAAACCTCAATGTTCGGATGCTAACTATTCAAATGTAATATTGTCAGCATAAGGGGTTTTTTTATAATTTGCCTTAAATAGCCATTTCGATATTAAACGTGTAATTTAAATTGAACTTAATTCAATAAATCATTTTACATTAAGATCTAATAGTTTAATAATTTCTTTTCAATTCAAATTTTAGATTTCTTAGTGTAACGCCCCGATCCTGCGGGTACGGAGACGTTACT